>JAGKTI010011268.1:0-26776 GCA_018397915.1 Birgus latro
ACATGTCCCGAGGTTCAGCACTCTTAAAGGTGAACTTGTGTTAGACTATGTATGTTACATGTCCTGAGGTTCAGCACACTTAAAGGTAAACTTGTGTTATACTGTGTATGTTACATGTCCTGAGGTTCAACACTCTTAACCCGCCGAGTCCCACCGACGTACGATGCACGTCGCTACTTTTTTCCGCGGACAGACCCAATGACGTGCACTGTACGTCACTCAGTTGCAAGGCCCACTGTGTGCACATTTTTCAACATTCGCGGGTGATTTTTGGTAGGCATATGTGGGAGACCCTCTACCTGCTGTCAAGCGGGGATACTGCCTGGCCCCACATAATCCCCCCTTCCCCCCTCCCCCCCACACTGGGCAATTCATCTGTTAGCATTAACCTGGCCGGTAATGGTATGTTGCCCCACGGTCTCTCCAGTGACGAAATTCACGGTGAAAGTAATTCCTAAGGTGGAGGACAAAGAAACAAAGAAGCTAGAGGCAGAAACAAACAGAAGTGATGAGGTGGTAATGTCGTAAAGGAAGGTGCCATATACTTGGGTTTTGGGTGAGTGAACAATGCTTATAAACGCCTATATTATTGTGTGAAAACCAATATAGACTTGTACTACACATAAATTCGTACCAAATAAGTGAAATAAATATGTAATTTAAAGTGGCTTGAATTAGTTAACCCATCCATAGTTCGTTTTCTTTAGCCAGGTACCCTGAAAAAGAAGGAAAACGTAAGGTTGAGTGACACCTGTATCAACATTTCTAATCGCAGAATCGCGATTTCTCTATGAATTTTCGATGTTTCTTACCAAAAGCGAAGGTTTCAGCCAAAAAACAAAAAGTCGAAAATCGGTCGGGACCTGGGGGTAGGCTGGGTAAAAAAACGGTCGGGACTGGGCGGGTTAAAGGTGAACTTGTGTTATACTGTGTATGTTACATGTCCCGGGGTTCAGCACTCTTAAACGGGGTTCAGCACTCTTAAACGTGAACTTGTGTTAGACTGTGTATGTCACATGTCCTGAGGTTCAGCATCCCTAAGTGCGGCTTCCCATGTGAACAGGTGTTAAATATTGTGCTTCCTATGTATAAAGGCCAAGTGTCTATAAGCCTGTGGTAAACTGTGCACCACCCCATCACAGACATTCAGTGATTGAGAGACTTAAGACCCTTAAGGTGAACCTGTGCTATTATTGCGTGTTGCCCTTGAATGTACTTTAAGAGTATGTAAGTGCCACATGTATTGTATAATACTGTATGTCGGTTTATGGTACTATACGTGTGATACTGGTTATCCTGTGTTTATGCCCTGTTCCTTTGTTGCATGCTCTTGCCCGGTCCTGAATTAAAAGAACCCAAGGCTTCCGCCTTTGGCTTAGAAGCAAGAAGTTGCCTCTAAAACATAGAGCATAACACTGGTGGCAGCGGTGGTTCAAGATCC
The DNA here is from genome assembly GCA_018397915.1 of Birgus latro. Lineage (NCBI taxonomy): Eukaryota > Metazoa > Arthropoda > Malacostraca > Decapoda > Coenobitidae > Birgus > Birgus latro. The sequence goes on from JAGKTI010011268.1 coordinate 1,442, forward strand.
GGCAAAGAGTGACAAGGAACCAAAGGGAAAGTACCAAAAATGGCTTCCAAACCGCATGTACAACTACCTAAATTCGACCCTGAACAATATGACATAGACACATACAAGAGCATGATGAAACACTTATTGGACATAGGGTTCAAACATGACAAGGATAAAATAGCAGTAACCCTACCACTTTTAAGTAAAATAATCTCCTGCATCACTGCAAAAGTCGTCCCAGAACTAACATGGGTGGAATTCAGACAGATCGTGACCCGAGCGGTCACACCACCATTAGGAAAGGTGGTTGCCTTCTCATAACACGACCCCCTTACTTATGATGGTAACCTAGAAGGCACCTTCATCCAGGCCAGGCAACTCATCACCACCGCTTACCCGGGAGCCGACGCCGCTACATGGGACCAATATACCTTTAATACCCTCCTAAGGATCCTCCTCAATGTCATCAGGGAACATTTCACCATATATGACACTACGGGAGATCTAGATAGAGACATCAAGTTGGTCTGGCGTCTCCTCACTGCCCGCCCCTCCCCACAACACATCGGGGCTGTAAGCCAAGTTCCGACCTGCAAACCTCCCCAACCTAAACCCCGGATGCCCCCCAAAAGCACCATTTTTTTTTTTTATGCAAGGAAGAAGGAACCAAAGGCCACAGGACTGCATACTGTTCCTTCCAAGAAAAAGCAAACACAATACAAAAGAGAGCCAAATTCAAGATCCGTTCAATTCGAGATGCCTGGACACATTGCGTTTGAAAGACTGGAGATCATAGGAAGTAGGAAATACAGACAGAGGAAGACAGTTCCAGAGTTGACCAGTTGCATAAATGAAGGACTGGGAGTGACGGTTAACTCTTGCATTAGAGAGCTGGACAGAAAAGGGATGAGAGTTTGTTGCTAGACGGGTACTACATGCCCGTTGTAGAGGTGGAGGGATGCAAGCAGACAGTTCAGAGGAACAGTGACCATTGAAGTAGCGACAGAAGAGAGATAAAGATGCAACAGAGCGGCGAAGAGACAAAGGTTGAAGGGAATCAGTAAGAGGAGGAGAGTTAATGAGACGAAAAGCCTTTGACTCCACCCTATTGAGAAGAGCTGCATGTGGGGAGCCTCCCCACACATGAGAGTTGTACTCCATACACGGGCGAATAAAACCCGTGTACAAGGTCAACAACTGTGCAGGGGTAAAGAAAGTTCGGAATCGGCTTAGCACACCTAATCTCTTGGAAGCAGATTTCACAAGAGATGTACTATCCCAAGACAAATCCCGAGAGAATGAAACCCCAAGCATGTTCAAGGATGATGCAGGACATAACTGTTCATTATTAAACATTAGTGGGTAATCCTGAGGAAGATTTTGTCGGGTTGATAAGTGTAAGAACTGAGTTTTTGATGCATTAAAAATAACAAGATTTTTACCCCAATCAGAGATACGAGCCAAGTCAGACATTAGGTGTGCCATAGCCTCATCCCTTTTTTGTTGAAGTAACCAAGGGAACTCCCTACCAAGAGACACACAAACTAGAAAGATAACAACCTCATTTCCATTAATCCCTGGGAATTCTCAGTGTGTAACAACCAGTGCCTGATCCATGACATTAGAGAACAACTCAAAGCAAACCGGCGCAGAGCAGCCAACCAGGGGCGCCGCACAGTAGTCTCCATAGAGGAGGACAGCACCGAGGACGATGCCCCCCCAGCTGATTACTCCGACCCCGGGGAACCGGAACTCGGCGAGGAGGATGCACCACCTCACCTGGATTTTTATAACCGCCCCCGCACCTCCCCACGGTGGTGGGGGCCACCACGCACAAGTACCGCCTCCTAGTCTAAACGGGGTGGAAGCGAGGCAACTGGTCGACACGGAAGCAGCCAGATCCTACCTCTACCACCACTTCTACGCCCATCACACCTCGGCTTTCAGCCCCCTATTCCCCACTTCTGCTCATCTCTCAGACGCGGGGGATGGGCCCCTGCCCATATGTGGGGAGACCCGGGCACTGCATGCTGAAACTCACCAGGACGTGTTCACTCAACACCAATTTATTGTATTTAACTCAACCTGCCGTGCATACGATGGCTACCTGGGTCTGGATCTCCTCCAGAAACTCCACACCAACATCAACTGCCACAAGCAGCACCTCCACTTCAGGAAACCACTGGACCCCCCCCCAACCAGCCACACTGTACGTGCACTACCACACCGCCCCCACAACACCCCATACAATCCATCATGCCACCCCCACCATCATTCCAACCCCCCAGCCCCCTACTAACCCACCAACCACCATTTTCCCTGCCACCATCGCCTCCACCCTCACCATCCCCTCCCACCATGAAGCCTGGCCCCACCTGCATTGCCCCACTGAAACTCCCTCCTACTCTCCCATAGTGTACCAACAGGAGCCACCACCTCATGCTTGTTATCCCCCACCTTCCTATCCCCGCACATTGGAGCAGTGTGCATCACAAACATTTCCACCACCTCTCTTACCCTCCCCAAGAGATTAGTAGTCGGGGAAATGGAAGAAGAAGAACCCTGCGCCTCTCCCCCCCTTCCCCCCCAGCCATCCTGCCCCCCCATCCCTGAACACCTCTCCCAACAACATATCGACAACCTTCAACACCTCCTCCTGGACTTCAAAGACATCTTCTCGTCGGGACCTACAGACTTCGGCCATACAAATACTTGTCCCACGAAATACACACAACAGGACTGCCTATTCACCAACCATCCAGGAGAAAGAACCCTAACCAATGGGCAGAAGAAGACCACCATGTCCAGAACATGCTCAATGCTGGTGTAATATCTCCATCTACCAGCCCTTGGTCCTCCCCTGTAATCTTAGTAAAAAAAAAAAGGACGTCACCATGCGCTGCTGCATGGACTACAGGCAGCTAAATGATGTCACCACTAGAGATGCCACCCCCCTCCCCAGAATCGACGACTTCCTCGACTCCCTGTATGGGGTGTCTTGGTTCTCCACACTCATCTTACAGTCAGGATATTGGCAAGTCCCAGTCCATCCACAAGATAAAAGCAAGACCGCATTTTCCACAAGCAATGGGAAGCATTACGAATTCAGTGTTCTTCCTTTCGGCCACTGCAATGCTCCCCCAATATTCTCCCGGCTCATGGAATCTGTGCTCAGCGGCCTCACCTGGGAGATATGCCTGGCATATTTGGATGACATAATTATCTTCAGTCAAACCTGAGCAGCCCATCTCCACCATTTCAAACAAGTCATCCTCAGGATATGACAAGCTGCGCTCAAGCTTAAACCTTCTAAATGCATCCTGGCTCAGTGTTCCGTCTCCTTCCTGGGATATGTCATATCCAAGGAGGGCATAGCACCTGACCCGGAGAAACTAAGAGCCGTCGCGGACATCCCAATTCTCCGTAACGTCCACGAGGTCCACACCTTCATTGGCCTCGCCTCATGCTACCGATGACTCTTCGTGAAAGGCTTTGCAAACATAGCCAAACCACTTCACGACTTAACCAAGAAGGGCGAAGCGTTCACATGGACTCCCTATCGCATACAGGCATTCAACACTCTCAGGAACAAACTAATAACAGCCCCAGTGGTAGCAATCCCCGACTACACACTGCCCTTCCGCCTATACACCGACATCTCACTAGCATCAAACGGGGCCATCCTAGCCCAAGTACAGGAAGGGCGAGAACACATCATTGCCTGCGCAAGCCGCACACTCAACTAGGCTGGGAAAAAAATTTATGCAGCCACGAAAAGAGAATGCCTGGGAATCATCTGGGCACTGGAATACTACTGAGCTTACCTGTTCGGCACCCACGTCACCATCATCACCAATCACCAATGTCTCCAGTGGTTATGGCAATTCAACTTTGATATAGCGTACCGGCCAGATAAACTACACACCAATGCCGACGCCCTGTCCAGATTGCCCATCAGTTCCATCAATGCCACCCCCAGCCTCCTACAACAGTGACAAAAAAAAAAAAAAAGGCCCGAATGGATCCCAAATCACATATTTTCCAAATTCCAACGACACGGCGATCACCTGTGCACACCATCTGGACACATACCCCTCGATCCACACACCGCCCTAGACACCGTGACACACCTACATTCTGACAATGGTATACACCTCGGCACAAAGAAACTCCTACGGATTTTTAACATCTACTGGACACAAAATTCCTCCCACCTAGGAAAGCAAGTTGTACTGGTCTGCCAGGCATGCGCCCTGGGAAAAGATACAGGCCCCTCTGGGAACATCCACGTCAAGAAACCATGGCAGCTCCTCTCAGTTGATGTTATCGGACCTCTCCCACACAAGTCCGGCTACAAATACATTATCACTTTCATCGACACTTATTCCAAATTCCTCATTGCCTGCCCAGTCAAGGAACACCATGCCATAGCCATGGCAGATGCCCTGGTACGCCACGTCTTCCCAGATTTCGGCATCCCCCAAGCCCTCCATTCCGACAATGTACCAGAATTCACCAGCAAAGTGTGGGCGCAACTCGCCGAAATATTCGGGTATAACATCTCCCACTCATCTCCATACTGGCCCCAAGGAAAAGGCATTTGTGAAAGGAACCATCACATTCTACTCAACCAAGTGCGAACCAGAATTCAGCAAACACAAAACGAAGATTGGCCAGCCCAAGTCAAGATCACAGTCAGGAATGAACACCTGCCCACGCCAGGACGGTATCACCCCCCCCCCCCCGAGAGAGTATTCGCCAAAACACCACTCCTATTGCCACTTTACCACCACTCGCAGCCCTCCCCCGACCCTCCCACCTCTAATGCCCTACACCACCTCATACACAAGCTACATCACCTGCAAAACACCCAAGACCTCCAACCCGACACCACACCCACCAACCCCTACAAGCCAGGCGACGCTGTCTTGGTGGCCAAACTACCAGCCATAAACAAGTTAACATCCTATTATGAGGGACCCTTCACGATCATCAAAGTTCCAAACCCCTACCAAGTCATTGTACAACACCATAACACCATGCGCACGTATTGCAATCGACACATGTGCCCATTTCGGACTCCTACACCCCCTCCACTGCACCACCCTCCCTCACCTGCTCAGTGCACCACCCCACCACTTGACCAAGACGATGACTCATATTCATACTAATTCACACCTTCTGCCTCTTCCCCCTCGCCTAACCGCTCCTTCTCCACCACCTCTCCCAGCACAACCCCCGCCGACTCCTCACCCACACCTCAAACTTCCCCCTCACCCCCGGCGACCTCACCTGACGCACTGCCCGCCACCACCACCAACCCAGCCTCAACGTGGTCCACGCACCGCACCACCATCAGCCACCCACACCACGGACCCATACCCACCACCCTCACCCACCGTTCACTCCACCCTTCACATAGCCCCAGCCTCATCACCACTCCTTCCCCATCCAGTCCCCCACCACCACTACCCCCCCCACCCCACCTCCACAACCACAATCCACCCTTGCCCACCAGCCAAACTCACCACACACCTCCTCACCACCCACATCTATCTTGACCACCACCAGAACCCGATCAGGCCGCCTGTCCTGCCCACCCGCCAGGTATGCTCCAGTACCATCACCACCACCCACACCACCCACTCTCACGTCCACCACTCCACCCACACCAAACATAAACCCCCTTACCCTAAACATATACCACGAGGGATGGAAAATTCCAATAGCCCGCCACACTAAGCCGATTAAAATGACCTCTCACCGACACCATAAAAGCAGGGCAACTTTCCTCATCTCCAGTCTCCAACCATCAGCCACAGGTCACTCACCTCACTCTCCACCACCTGAGATGAGAATCAAACACATCCTGTGGACTCCTGCTGGAGGAAGGAAACGTTGGCTGAGAGGGACTTCTCAGCTGATTCAACACCTCCAGAAGACACACCGAACCTCAACACTGGAGATTATCTACAACCACCACCAGGAGCCCAACCACCCCACACAACACTGGCCAAACCTCCTCCGCCATCTCACGCCTACCTACCAGCTGGCCACTTCCGACACCTACCGCCTCCAGCCATGGGAACGTGACTTCTACCCCCGCAACGGTGGTGAAATGTGCAATCATTGAGGAGGCCCCACTGACAACGAGACCCCCACCCTACAAAGAAACCATAGGGAGGTGACCACCGTACAAGGAGACCATGGGGAGGTGAACCTACCCTCCGCACTGCACTGCCCCACATCCCCTGCTACATATGTCCCTCTTTCACCCAGCCAGACCAAAGGGAAGCAAGCAGTCCGGGCGCATTACCCTCCCACCAGGGCAGCCCTCACCAGACCCAGGGTGGGACTTGTCACAAGACAATCCCACATATGCCCTCAGCAGCATCCACAGGATCTGTACAACAAGTAGGAACGACCACTGGTCATCCAAGCCCTACTCAACCCAAGGGGACCAGCGGCGCAGTAACTTCCACTGGATTTACTGCAGAGGGAGCGACCACCTGTTCTCCATCTTCTGCCACCCACCTACGAGAGCAGGGGAACAGCTATGTCCACCTGACTAGCTGCTGCGGGAGTATCCACCTGACCTCCCCTGCCTATCATCCTAGGGAAGAGAGCAGAACCTTGGCAGCATCCGCCAGATCTACCATAAAGGAGGCATCCACCAGATACTCCTTGGCTGCGTCTTTCCCACGACAGCAAAACTGTGATAGCAGCCACCTGCCCTACAGGAGTGGGAGCGTCCACCTGATCTCCCCATCCTACTGCCGCCCCGGGAGCCTGGGCACTGTCCACTGGACTTGCCAGGTGGAAGAAGCTTCCCCTGAACGTCCTTCCTCCGCCCTGGAGTGGGGTTCCGGCAGTGCCCACCGGGTCTGCCATGCAGAGGGAGCGACCACCAGCACTCCCTCCTCCACTACCCCGGAGACTCCCGCCAAGGAACATGTCCCTGGCTCAGCCCGCTCCTCCAGAGGCCGAGCGAGACGTCCCTCGCCCTCCCCCACTCCACCTAGGGCGGAGACTGCTCCCCAACATGGTCACTGTGGCCGGACGTCTGGAGTGGACTTGTCGTGCGTATTCTGTCAGTGCAGCCATCCCCTCCACGCCCCCAGATGCTGACGGACTCCCTGGGACCGAGCGGCCGCAGGCAGTTCCTGATGGCCTCTCCACCCTTGCGAGACTGTGGCCCCCAGCCACTGAGGGGTGCACTGTCGACCCCGGGTCTGACGCAGCCCGAACCCACTTGCAGGACGCCCACCACCTCCAAGAGCTGCCTGCCTCCTTGCCTCATTTGCCCTCAGTCCTGAGGACCACCCCACCCCTGAGGACATCGCTACAGGGAGCTCGAGAGGGCCACCCACCACGCCGCCCTGCCACCCACATCAGACGATCCTCCACTCAGCCAGGGAGCGCACCCGTGATGGCCTGCTGCCTACATCCAACTGTTCTCTGAACCTCCCAGTATGAACTACGCCAGACTGTAAGTTAACCCTTAGTGTCTGTAGAACCATTGGCCTACCCGCTCACCAGGCTGCCTCCCTGAATCTGTCAGTGTAAACCTGTGTTAAACCATGTATAGCCCTGTGTTAAGATTCAGTGCCTTCCCTGATAGACCCCATGGTGAATCCATTTTAACTCGTGTGTGCCTCCTTTGCATCAAGATTCAATATTACAAAGTTCCACCCCCCCCCCAAACAAACCTGTGTTAAACCGTGTATTTCCCCCAAGATCTGAGACCCCATATTTCCAAAGTCAGACCCCCCAGTGAACTTGTGTTAAGTTGTGTATATCCCCTCTACTGAGGCCCGGCATTTTGAAGAGTGAACTTGTGTTAGACTATGTACATTACATATCCCGAGGTTCAGCACTCTTAAAGGTGAACTTGTGTTATACTGTGTATGTTACATGTCCCGAGGATCAGCACTCTTAAAGGTGAACTTGTGTTAGACTGTGTATGTCACATGTCCTGAGGTTCAGCATGTCACGAATTTCCTAGATCGTGAAATTACGTATCGTAATTCGTGACACTGATCGACATTGTGGGAACGATGGAATAAGTCTGAAATCCATAGAATTTCGCTCATTCTCTTAACCGTCCGCTCCTGTACTTATATTTGCATCAAGTTTTCAAAACTTTCGTCATTTTCTCGTGAGTGACTGTCTCTATGTACAGACAGTGCATTCCACTGAGTGATATTTTGTGAATTATCGTTCCCTTACGATCGCCTCTCAACCGTTGAGTTAAGCCACACCCTTTCCCACGATGCCCTTATGTTGGGCAGTATCGAGCCTTAGTCGTCTCTCGATAGTCACAGAGAGCGGAGTGCGATACCTAATGTGGATAGATTTCTTCTTAGTGATTTTCAGTATCCTGCAGTATCGGCGTATTCCCGAATCTCCCACCAACCTGGTGATTGTAGCAGTGGCGATCTCATCTCCACGGACCAGTATTTCTTTCGTTTTCCTAGGCTAAAGCCCGGTTCACACGAGCAAAATCGCGGTCGTTTTTTGCCGGAATTTGCTTACCGGTAGAAATTCCGGCGACTTTTCTTGCCGGTATGGAGAGACCGACGTGTCGGTCTTTTTTTGCCAGAATCGGGAGAAAGTTGCCGCGCCGATTTAAAAGGAAGCACCGGACAAGGCCACGCTCGGTACGAAGACGAATACGACATCTTGCGTGTTAAGACGGATCCACTCATTTAAAGTTTGGGGATCTTCCAAGCTGAGCCCCCTCACCAGCCTGTAATAAACACTCTCTTGTTTTCTTCTGGACAGCCACGGTCGAGTCCAGATCCGTGACGGTTCATCTTGAATTAAACAAAGTGCAAGTGCAAGAACTGCACACCGGGTACGAGTACGGCGGTCCATCTTTGTTTGTAAACACTGTCGCCGAGAACCAGCCACTGCAGTCCCCGTACGTGTGAACACCTTTCCGAGAGAAATCCAGAAATCGGCATTTTTTTCCCCGCAAATCGGCGAAAAAAAAAAAAAAAAACTGCCGCGATTTTGCTCGTGTGAACCGGCCTTAAGGTTATTTAGCTCAGTGCATTATTTAGCTATTGGTTTGAGTGAGTGCATTTCTTTTCCTCTGATTTTGAATAGATTCATGTAACGTAAATTATTCTTGAGCTTTGTTAAATGTAACAGTCGTGTTTGATTTCCCCACATTTAGCACACTTTCGCTACTCCAAGTTAGCACAACTTATATTAATCACGACTGGTATTTAGGCCAGCTCTTTGTATTAATTCTTAAATCCGTTGTGCCAGCTAGGAGTTTGCATCAGCTAGAATCTGTTTATCATTTATTATTAATTTTTGATTGTCAAGGGGTGAACTAACTTTCTCTGAGGCCAACAGTACCGTAATACAGCCTTCATGGGCGTTTAGTCTCTGCTGTGTACTGTTGAAAAAGTTTATAAAATTCTCGACTCTAGAGAATTGGCGAAGTAAGCCAGCATAAAAGTGAAATCGCTACTTGATTTCATGAGTCGATTCTTTTGTGGCAATCGGCAAGACAATGAACTGTATTGTCCATAGACATATTCTCGTGACATCTAGCTTCACATTTATTTATATATAAAGTATATTCTCACTTTCCCCCTGACACAGCATCCCTAAGTGCGGCTCCCCATATGTCTCTGAGCCTGTGATAAATTGTGCATCACCCCATCACAGACATTCAGTGATTGTGAGACTTAAAGACCCTTAAGGTGAACCTGTGCTATTATTGTGTTGCCCTTGAATGTACTTTAAGTGTTTGTAAGTGCCACATGCATTGTATAATACTGTATGTCGGTTTATGGTAATATACGTGTGATACTGGTTAGCCTGTGTTTATGCCCTGTTCCTTTGTTGCATGCTCTTGCCCGGTTCTGAACTAAAAGAACCCAAGGCTTCCGCCTGTGGGTTAGAAGCAAGAAGTTGCCTCTAAAACACAGAGCATAACAAAAATCTTCCTTTTCTTTCAGCACTTCAGTATACATAGTTTGTGCTTCATCTTTGCACTTTCTCATCATATCATTCACCGGGATTATCTTCTTTTCGGTATCACTGCTTTGGTCTAACAGACTGCTTGCTTGCCTTATTGCCTCTGCATCATGTCTGAGCTCCTCTGTCATACTTTCATGGTTGACAACTGTACTCACCATTTCGCTAGTCATCTTTCTCAGTGAAACTACCTCAACTGACTGCTCACCTGTTGTTGTGTCTTTAATTACTAATTTTTCATTTTCTTCTTTCTGCATGCGTAGTTCCTACTTAATTTCATCTATTTCCATTTGAAAAGTTTTTTCCAGTTTATTCACGTTCTTTACTAATTTATTATACACTTCCATTTCAATCAGTTCTGGGTAAGCATCATCCTGTTTTCTACCTTTATCCCTTCTCTTTACTTCTTTCCATAGTCCGTTTTCCAAAGATAGTACTCATCTTCCAGAAAGATACTTCTTACTCAGACAGATAACTTTTACTTACAAATTGGCAACTCCCTGCTACCCAGGCATGACACCCAGCTGATGTTTACGTTGAATCAGCAGATTCTTTTGATACACGGACCTTGGATGTGCTTTTTTATATGGACAACACTTTTTGCTTATACTTACTCTACTATAATAGAACATCGCTTAACTTAGCCTGGTACAGAGCCTGACTCATATAAAGATATTATTAGGTTTGGCCAGCCATGGCCAGTGCGAAGTGTAGTGACGTGCTTCCTATGGTACGGTATTTTAATGATGTGGGGGGGGGGGGACATCATGCTGGTCGGTGTTTCCCGCACATCCATTCTTTTACTGAACAAAATTTGTTAAATGAACATAACATTCAGGCAGCTCAAAGTGGTCGTTAAAACCGAAATTCGTTAAAAGAGGGTTCGGTATGTAAAGGGTTTACTGTATATGTGCGAGTCAAAACTCAAGTTGTTTTTACAGGGGAGTGGAAGTCACAGCTCAAGTTGTTTTACAGGGAATGCAGGTCACAGCTCAGGCTACACCAAACAAACCTCCACTTGGGAGGCTTCTAAGGAGATGTAGGGTCAATTATTAATTGAATGATAATTCATCTGGAACTGGCTGGGTAAAATAACTGAGCTGGGACTGAATCGGAATTAAAAAGCAAAATGAAATGAATTAGAAATTATTCAGGGAATGTTGTTGCTGTACTGTATTGTAGTAGGTTATGTGAATTGTCCAGATACACATAGATACAGTGAAATAGTGTCATTTTGTCTGTAGCTTTTATTTTTCATTTAATTTATGAAAGCTTCATCACACTTACGTATTGGCACTGACCACCTAATGGCAGCTCTTCGTTCTGCTCGATCTTTGGCAGCCTCTCTATAAAGGTGGAGACTGAACATGGCCCACCTGCATAGTCCCAAGGCTAGACAGGGGAAGCAGTGACCCATAAACCACCAGCCACGGACGCTGGCTGTGCTAGTGGCCCTGAGGGCACCCTGTTAGGTCAGCTGTAGAGACACCCATCTAACCACACCCTGGCACTGTGACTGCTCCGTCATCATGTGCCCAACAATACTCCTAGGGCAGCCACCTGGGGCACACCTCCCAGGTTCAGGCCCCTCACTATTGGGTGGAAGTGACAGCCTGAGAACTACAAAGTCCTGTACCATCTGGCACTGATCGGAGCTCCAACCCCATCCTCACTCAAAGCTGTGCTGATGGAGTCCAACTCACGCCTCCCATCATGCCCACCACAAGGTTGTTGTTGCTGAATAACCCCAGTTGGTCTGGCCAAGCAGACCCATCAACTGCAGACAAGCAGACCTGGAGGGGTGGCGTCTTCGCCGTGGGTCTACCCCCCAGAGGCTGTCGAAGCAGAGGAGGAGGACAGCATGGGGGTCAAACCACCACAAACCCCCCCTGCCACTTATGGGGCACAAGAACCTGGGAGTGGCTTCTGTCACCCAGGCAAGTAACACACAACAGCACCGTTCCTTCTACACCGAAAAATGGCTCCCCGGCAGTCATTTATCGAAGACTTCTAGCCGGTGACAATGAAAGCAATCCAGGACCTACTAACAGATACACATGTCCAGCATGCTCAAAGCCTATCACTTCGAGCCAACAGACAAAGGGTTCAGTTCAGTGCAATTCCTGCAAGAAATGGACCCATTACATCTGCACAACATTTGCATCCAGAAAATATTACACAAACACCTGGGCCTGCTCCTTCCCCCCCACCCACTAATCCCCCCACCAACCCCACTCCTACTTCCTCCACACCTCCTCAGCCTAACTCACCAATCCTTCCTACACCATCCAACCCCCAACCCAACCTCCATCCTTCCCTTTCACCCACACCCCCACTTCCCCCCGTGCTGCAGCATCCAATATACACTAGTGTACACACAACATAAACATACTTCAAATAAACATAGATGGCATAAACACCAAAAAACAAGAACACACACAATTCATTAAACAAAAAAACATACACATTGCCATCTTACAAGAAACAAAACTACGAAGAACACAAAAAACACCTATATTTCATAAGTTCACCACCATTAGACAAGACCGGACCGACGGCGGTGGTGGTGGACTCATCACCCTGGTAACAAATCCATTAACTTTTCAGATATTAGTGCACACACAAAGTCACTTCTCTCCCCACATGACACCACAATAGAAAAACAATTAATTAAAATACGCACTGGTAACAAATCACACATAACAATCGTTAATACAACATTCCCGCCTAATCGTCCCTCACAGTACCACAGTTACTCTCCACAAATACAACACATCACCAACATACCAAACATTATCCTGGGTGGTGATTTCAACATCAAGGCATTGGCCTGGCATATCAACAACCCTGACATACAGAGAGCGCTGGTACTACAATCCCAAACAGATAATCTTATACTCAATAATCTCCATCAACTTACCTAGATCCCACACGAAACCCTCTTCCTCCCATCATCCCCACATATCACTTTTTGCTCCCCAAACCTCTCCCCCACAACATTCTGGGGAGTGGTCAAAACCTTTGGCACTCCATCAACTTACCTAGATCCCACACGAAGCCCTCTTCCTCCCATCATCCCCACATATCACTTTTTGCTCCCCAAACCTCGCCTCCACAACATTCTGGGGAGTGGTCAAAACCCTTGGCTCTGACCACCTCCCAGTCATCACCACTACCAAGACCAGAATCACTCCAGCTGGCCACAGACACACATACACTAATTATAAGAGAGCCAACAGGGAGGCCCTCACAACTGAAATAGAACAACACTTTGAAACATTAAACAGTACATCCATCACAAACATCAACACGCTTTGGACACTTTCAATACAGTTATTTAAAATTCAGACAAAAAACACATCCCTAGAGGCAACGGGAAGAGACACAACCCCAACTTTACACCAGAAATTCAAGGCCTCATCAGTCAATGAGACACACTATGACACTCCCCAACACCCTATACACAAGGCAGCGTACAACAAATACAAGAGTTCAACACCCAGATAAACAATAAAATATCAGAACAGCAAACACTAAATTGGAATAAGTATCTCCAAACACTTGATCACAAAACAAACACCAGCAAACTCTACAAAACACTTAACAGCATCACACTTTCCAACAACAACACACAATTACATGCTGCCATCACAACAACAGACACCATACCTTCAACCAAACAACAAGCAAACATTCTCATCAATCACTTTTCACATGTCAACCATGTACTGTAAACCCCCATCGCGATGACCGACGTGTCATCCAACACACGAGACAGTTCCTCACGGACCCAGAGTTCGCACCTTTCACTTACAGTCAGACAAAGCACATCATCTGCAACCCTAACCAATCATCTGCCTGAGGACCAGACAACATAAGCAACATACACCTTAAATACCTTGGACCACAAGGCATACAAGCACTCACCAGTATATCAAACTACAGCTACTCACACAACATAATACCCAGCATCTGGAAGCATGGCAATATCATCACTATCCCCAAACCCAGCAAAAACCCCACGTTACCCTCCTCACACTGCTCCATCACACTCCTCTGCACCCCCTCCAAAGTGATTGAACGACTGGTATTACAACTAGTTACACCTCACACCCCTCTAGCCCCATCACAACATGGTTTTAGGCCACTACACTCCACAAACACTCTTCTTACAGACCTTACACAGAGAGTTTTTGATGGCATCAATTCAGCTAGGCCAGCACACAGAACTCTCCTAGTCACACTGGACACTTGCAAAGCTTTAGATGCCATACCACGCCACAACCCCACAAACAAAATGTTCAATATAAACATCCACAATAACACACACAAAAAATGGCAGGCGAACTATTTAGCAGGCATATGTGCACATGTAACATTTGCCGGTCAGTCATGAACATCAGAAACTTTACAAATGGCATCCCTCAAGGATCTGTTTTGTCCCCTACTCTCTTTAACCTATACATACACGACATACACACACCCCACACACCACAAATACATGTAGCTTCCTATGCGGATGACATAACGCTTACATGTACACACCAAAATGCAATCACAGCTGCACACATCCTCCAACCTTACCTCAACACACTACACAAATGGTTCACCACAGACAGGCTCAAAATAGCCCCAGCCAATTCTACAGTGACCCTTCTCACAACACACATTCCACACCTCACCATACACAACACTCCCCTACAACACACACACACACACACACACACACACACAAAATCCATGGTGTAACATACATCAATGTCATTTAAAGAACACATTACAAACATTAAAGAAAAATTAACACCAAGGCTCAGTGCCTTAAGGTCACTTGCCCATACAATATTTGGACACAACAAAGAAACCATCACCACAGTATACAGACAATATATACAGTACGTTCAGTGATGAATTATGCAAGCCCTGCTTGGGCTTCTAACCTCACTAAAACACACTACAGTACTCTACAGACCATACAGAACAAGGCCCTAAAAATAATCACAGGCTGCACAGCTACTACACCCACAGACCACCTACACCAATAAATCAGTCCTCAAAGTCAAGGATCATCTTGACATGAAAGGCACCCAAATTCTCGATGCAGCCTCCACAAACCCACACCATCCACTATACTACATGGCAGCACTTCCACACACACCAAGGAACATCAAAACAACACCCAGCACACGATATCATACACAAATACTGTCATCTCTCCCCTCTCGCCTGCCTCAGACCAGCTTCCAGAAGCATATCCATACTCAGATCACTCTCCGCTCCATTCAGTCACTTAAGGACGACACACAGCTGCATGCACGGCCTCCTGATATCCACCCTTCTGAATCCCATCTCCCTCGTGAGGGCAGGGTCCAACTGGCCGGGCTGAGATGTGGGCATCATCCAACCCTCTTGAGATATCAGAAGTGGCTGGATGACTCCGTCACTGATGCCTGTCCAGGATGCAACACAGCACCCCATACTATTAAGCACATTATGGAAGACTGCATTGCACACAATCACTTGTGCCAACAACACGACATACACTCCGTGAGAGGTCTGTGAGAAAGCTCGGTCTTAGCCATGGCCTTCCTTAGGGACTCGGGGCTGTTCAGCCAGACTGCCTAGGGAACAACTACCACTACTACTGCAGACAAGCCACTACCCCTGCAGGACCATCCCGAACCGATGTTCCCTTGAAGCTGAGAATGCCCCACAACAGCGGAACATGAAGACTGTAGCAGGGGCAAAATTTTCCAGTCACGTGCCCTTGCTGGTGCCAACTCCTGTGTCATAGCATGGTACAATGTGCAGTGTGTAAAGTACACGTAGGGCAGTGTAAGTAGATTGACTGAGAAATGTATTTGAAAGAGAATGCTGGCTTACTGTCCATGCTGACACCACGAAAAAGGTCAGCAAAGGTACTGGTTCTGAGGGCTAATAAAAACTGTCTTCAGATTTCCCATCCTCCCTGAAAGTGCCACCCTGATCGGTTTGAGCTACAGCCTACTATACAGGAAGTGGCATAATGAGATATAATGGAGGCAGCTTATGAAACAACCGGCCCTCTTCAGTGTTTTATGATGTCTGCCCATGAGGGTAGGCATGGGAAATAAACAAAACAAAAGACCGACATGTTAGGCAACACTCTTCATTCTACAGACAACAAGAGCAATCCAAGACTGCAAATCTCCACCAACACAGAGTGTGTGGTAGATCTTATGGAGATGTTATCATGTAATTTTTGTGCAATCATTGGATGCATTATTTACCGAGTTAGAAGCAAAAATGTTGAAACTGCCACTATCCCACAATGGTAGAGAATTCTTTTAAAAATTCCTGGATCCAGATGATGAACCGGAATCATCACCAAAATCTAATGGATTGTTTCTTGGGCCATATCCTACCCCTCCAAAAAATTTCAGCAAAATCCGTTCATAACTTTTTCAGTAATCCTTCTAACAAACAAACCAGTGCCAACAAAAATACAACCTCCTTGGCGGCGGTAATTAAGGATCGCCCACTCAATGTGAATGACTTGCCTTGGTGTGACGACCTCACTGCATGGCTGGACCAGAGTTTAAATCCAACCCACAGTGATCATTAAATATTCTCTGCATCTCATCACCTACTAACTTCCATCTCTAAACCAGCCACCCTTTCTTCACCTGCCTGACATACCTCATCAAACATTCTCTGCATCTTATCACCTCCTAACTTCCATCTCTAAACCAGCCTCCCCCTTCTCGACTGCCCAACATACCTCACCTACCCGACCTGTGTTGGAGTGAAGATCTAAATGCACAGTTAGACCAGATTTTAAATCCAGTCTACAGTGGTTAGCAAACATTCTCTGCATCTCATCACCATTCCCAGCCCTCTAACTATCACCAATTGCTTCAACATCTTGTCTTTCAAAAGCTTTTGGATCTATTCTTTAAAAAAAAAAAAACATTTTAACCCGCCCAGTCCTGATCGCTTTTTCACCCAGCCCACCCCCAGAACCCGACCGATTTTTCAGCTTGTCTTTTTTTGGCTCGAATCTTCGGTTTTGGTGAGAAACATCACAAATTCATCGAGAAAGTGCTCACCTGAAGTAAAAAATATTCTGAACAGATAAGAGATCCCTCACCTGACTACCATTTTTTATCATGCCGTATTCCATAAAATATAATCCCTATGTGAAGGAAATTAACCAAAACCACACAGCCTCGTAAATATTTATTTATTTGGTACGAATTTATATGTAGTACAAGAGTATATTGCTTTTCACACAATAATATAGGTGATATAAGCATTTGGGGGAGGCGGTGGCTGAATCGGTAGAGAGGCAGCCTGCAATCCTAATGGACCCAGGCTCGAATCCCGGCTGGGGCAGGGAACAGTTTAAGGATTTGAATTTCATAAAAGCAGACTTTCCCGATCTACCAGAAGACCCGCTGACATGTAAAAATACCCCTGCTAATTCCAGTACACCAGTCCTGTATGAGACAGCCCTAGCATGTATTCAAAATGGACAGTGGGTGTTAGTGCCGAAGTGGTGACATATATGGAGGTGTAGGAGGACTACTGGGCCTTGGGATAGGCCACTGTCCCCAAGAATAGGCCATGAAGCCTTTGCCCAGAGTCAGACATGTTAAAAAAAAAAAAAAATTGTCCCCTTACCAAATACATCAACATATTGCACCTAACTTGGCGATGTTACCTCCTCATCACTTCTGTTCATTACTAACTTTGGTGCCACATAATTTTTGTCCTCCACATCAGGAATCACTTTCGCCTTGAATTTTGTTGTCAGAGAGACTGTGGTCCTTCGTGTTTTTACTGGCCAGGTAACTGCTAACAGGTGAGTTGCAAGAAAATCGTGCACACCCAGAGGGGGAGGTTGAACAGGGTCAGGCAGTGTTGCCACCTGGCTGGGGGTAGAGGAAGGTCTCCCACATATGCCTACCAAAAATCACCTGTGAATCTTGAAAAATGTGCAAACGACAAACCTTGCAATTGACTGATGTATGATGTACATCGGTGGGTCTCAGCATGAAAAAAAGATGTGACATGCATCGTACGTCGGGGGGACTGGGCGGGTTAACCCGTCACATCCCAACCGATTTCCAACCTCCGATACCCCCCAGTCCCGAGCATTTTCGTTTTTTGGGGGGGGGGGCTCAAACCTTCACTTTTGGTGAGAAACATCAAAAATTCATGGAGAAATCACTCTCCTGAGGCTATAAATGGTGTTACAGGTGATGAGTCAGCTGTACGTTTTCCCTCTTTCTCAGGGTACCTGGCTAAAGAAAACGAACTATGAAAGGGTTAACTAATTCAAGCCTCTTTAAATTACGTATTTATTTATGTATTTGGTACGAATTAGTTTAGTACAAGACTATTGGTTTTCACACATTTATATAGGCAATAGAAGCATTGTTCAGTCACCAAACACATCCACATATGGCACCTTCCTTTATGACATTACCACCTCATCACTTCTGTTTGTTTCTTGCTCTAGCTTCTTTATTTCTTTGTCCTCCACCTCAGGAATCACTTTCACCGTTAATTTCGTCATTGGAGAGACTGTGGGGCAACATACCTTTACTGGCCAGGTTACTGCTAACAGGTGAATTGCCCAGTGTGGGGGGGAGGGGGAGGAGGGGGGTTAGGTGGGGCCAGGCAGTATCCCTGCTTGACAGCAGGTAGAGGAAGGTCTCCCACATATGCCTACCAAAAATCACCCATGAAACTTGAAAATTGTGCAAATTATGACCCTTACAATTGTACAACATACCCGTACGTCGATGGGTGTAGCTGTGACAAAACGTTGCGACGTACCCATACGTCGATGTGATTCCTCGGGTTAAAGCAACCTTCCTATCACAAGCTTCTTTATGATTGTCAGCACGGGATCTGCTAAGGGACGCTTCACTGTTGATCTTCTCACCTTCCTTTCAGACTCCTAGTCATCCTCCATTTGGGACTTTGGCAAAAGCTTTACCACTGTACTTGACATCTCAAAGACTTTTGATCGAGTCTGTCATAAATCTTGAATTTCCAAACTGCCCTCTTACAGTTTCTATCCTTCTGTCTGTCCCTTCATCTTTAGCTTCCTTTTTGGTCGTTCTATAGCTTCTGTTGTAGATAGCCAGTGTTCTTCTCCTAGTGCTATCAATTTTGGTGTTCCACGGGGTTCTATCCTATCACCAGTTTTCTTCCGTCTATTCATCAATTGCCTTCCAGGCTGTACATCTAAACTTATCCACACATATGCGTATGGCTACACCCTTCACCTTTCTATCTGCTTCTCACAGCATCCATCTCAGCAATTACTTCAACATTCAACAAACTAGGAATGAGACTATGAGACACGTAATGTCTGATTTGGCTCATAACTCTGACTAGGGTAAAAGGAGTCTTGTTGTTTTAATTCATCAGAAACTCAGTTCTTATCTTTCAACCCGAACTCAGTTCTTACATCTTTCAACCCGAACTCAGTTCTTACATCTTTCAACCCATCAAAATCTTCTGCAGGAGTATCCTCTAATTTTTAACAATACCCAACTCAATTCTGCATCCTCTTTAGCCCTTTCGTGCATGATGACGCATTAGGCATCATATGGATCTTTCCGCGTAAATGCATGATGAAAACAAACACGTCATAAATGGCTAAAAACTTATGACAAAAATAAAGTTTTTGGCCAATCAGCGTCATTTTTGGCGGCATCATAGCTTGCCTGGCTCTCGTCGAAAGTATTGAGTTGGCAACTCTGGGACCCGTGACAGGCAACACCACTGCCAGGTTGATAAGTACCACACTGGCTGTCAGGGAAGAAGGTAACACACGGCTCTGTCCCTTTAAATCCTCCTCTATTTCTCCCGTCCCGGGTGCACACTGTCATTTGCCATACCAATAGTGCCTGTTTCGACTTTTTGGGCAATATTTTGATTAGATTTGGTGTTTGCTTTAGGGAAATAGGTGTTTGGGATTCGTTCCTGGTGGTTATCAGCAGTTGGCCCAACGAAGATTTTCACCGTGTCCCTACAACAACCCTTCCTCTGCCCTGCACCAAATGTGAATATTCAGCCATTGAAATAGTGACACTGATTCAGGTGAATATATTGTGCAATAGCTAGTGAGCAAGGATATGGTGAAATGTGCAGCAGCTTTATATTGGGGGAGGCAGGAAACCTCCTTACGACACGGCATAATCATAAACAGAATAATTGCCCAGGTATATTTGAAATCATTGTTTTATGCTGCTGTATGTGTGTTAGTGTTATTGTGCAATAAAAATGAGTACAGTGCAACAAGTGTAAGTTATAAAATATTGGCCAGGGCATGAGTCACGTACGCCGTACAGTCATGGCACGCTGTTGCCATGATGGGGTGAAAATAGAGGAGGTTTAGGGATATTTTATTTTATTGTTATAACATTATTCCTTATGCTTCTAGTGTGGTACAAAGTACAATTGTTACAGTGACATGTTCAGTGTATGCTTGTTTGGAACAACGTAAACACTGCAGCACATGCCCATCAGAATATATCGCATGCGATACCTGAGTTATTTTACAGGTGACCTACAGAGCACGTTCATGTAGTGTTGTTCTGAACTATAAGTGTGCAATAGATTTCATAATGTGTAATGTGGAAAGAGAAAGAGAGAAGCACGTGCTCGTAAGAAAAACATCAACTAAACACTTGAGTGTAGTGCAAAGGTAGCAAAATGAAATGTGAACTACATAACACCTGCATGTACTTTAAGTGGTGAAATAGACTGTATCTCTGAAAAAATGATAGATTTTGTAATGTGTAAGATGGAAAGAGAAAGAGAGAAGCACGTGGTCATAAGAAAAACATCATCACCTAAACACGTGAGTATAGCGCAAAGGTAACGAAATCAGACGTAACTACGTAACACCTGCATGTACTTATAGTGGTCAAGTATACTGAATTTCTCAAAAAATGGTAGATTTTGTAATGTGGAAAGAGAAAGAGTGAACCACGTGTTCGTAAGAAAGACGTCGTCTGCTTACACCTGACCTACCGCAAAGGTTGTGAAATCCAACGTGAGAAATGGAACACCTGCATGTAATTTTAGTGTTGAAATATACTGAATTTCTCAAAAAATGATAGATTTTGTAATGTGTAATGTGGAAAGAGAAAAAGAGAAGCACGTGGTCGTAAGAAAGACGTTGTCATGTAAACACCTTTGTTTAACGGAAAGGTAGCGAAATCAAACGTGAACTATGTAACACCTGTATGTACTTTTAGTGGTGATATAGACTGTGTTTTCTCATAAATTGAAAGGTTTTGTTACCTGTACTGTGAAAATAAAATTAAAGTGGCCCACGTGCTCCTAGGAGAGACGTCGCCTCATACACCTACGTAAGCATGAAGGTAGCGAAATCCCACGTGACATACCGACCACGTGCATGTACTTTTGTGGTGAATTGTTTCTCACACACTGATAGATTTGGTTATGTCACATGAGAGAAAAATAGAAATAAAAAAATACGTAAACAGTGCAGCATTTTCTCATCAGGGAAGTCACGTGTCGTACACCTGAGTAAGCTGGAAATGCCACCAGACATATGGACCACGCGCATGTACGTTTGTGGTGAATTGTTTCTCACACACTGATAGATTTGATTATGTCTCATGAGCAGAAAAAAAATACGTAAACAGTGCAGCGTTTTCTCGTCAGGGAAGTCACGTGTCGTACACTTGAGTAAGCCGGAAATGCCACCAGACATACGGACCACGTGCATGTACTTCTGTAGTGAAGTGTTCTATGTTTCTCATAAACTGATTACTTTGGTTATGTCTCATGTGAACAGAAAATCCAATAAATAGTGTTGCGTGTTTTCGTCAGGGAAATGTCGTGCCCTACACCTGAGTTAGCGTAAAGGTAGCGCTACCTGTCTAGTACCTACGAATTTGTGAGGAGGCTACGGTGCACTGTTTTCGTGTTGTTTACGTTTTTTTTTTTTCCATGAAACATTACCAAATTTATCAGTGTATGAGAAACAATTCACAACAGAGGTTCATTCACGTGGTCCGTATGTCACGTAGCATTTCGCTACCTTCACGGTAAGTCAGGTGTTTGATGCGTGATTTCCCTTACGAGGACATGCTGCACTTTATTTATTTATTTTAACGCACGTGACCCATACGTCATGTAGCATTTTGCTACCTTCGCAAAAAGTCGGGTGTACGATACGTGATTTCCCTTACAAGGACATGCTGCACTGTTTATTTGTTAGGCTATTATTATTTTTTTTTTTACGCACGTGGCCCGTACGTCACGTAGCATTTCGCTACCTTCGCGTGATTTCCCTTACGAGGACACACTGCACTGTTTTCAGTTTTATTTTTTATATTTTCTTTTTCTTTTTTTTTTTTTTTGCACGTGGCCTGTATGTCACGTAGGTGACCCCAACCTCTGCGGTAAGTCAGGTGCAGCAGATGATGTTTTTCAAGGACATACACGTATATCATGATTCCTTGCACTGTGTCAGTGTTGATGAAAGTTATTGGCTGACTGTGAATACAATATCATGATTGCTTTCTTTCAGCTCACAACCCTAGGCACAGCATATCTTTCTCCAGCTGGCTTGCAGCGAAGAAATTCTTTTGCCAAGCAAAAATGAAATGGGTGCTATTCCTCCATCACTTCCCCCCTCTGACTTCCTCTTGACTGACATTAAAATCCCTTCAGCTGATGTATTTTCTGCCATCACTGGCCTCAGTACTAACAAGGCATATGGGCCTGATGGAGTCCCTCCTGTTGTCCTCAAAAACTGTGCTTCTGTGCTTACACCCTGCCTAGGTAAACTCTTTTGCCTTTGTCTATCAACTTGTACCTTTCCTTCTTACTGGAAGTTTGCTCTCATTCAGCCAGTCCCAAAGAAGGTTGACCATTCCAAACCCTCTAACTATCATCCAATCGCTTTAACATCCTGTGTCTCAAAAGTTTTCGAGTCAGTTCTTAACAGAAAAATTTTAAAGCATCTTTCCCGTCACAGCCTTCTTTCTGATCGTCAGTATGGGTTCCGTCAGGGACGCTCCACTGGCGATCTTCTCACCTACCTTTCAGACTCCTCGTCATCCTCCTTTCTGGACTTTGGCGAAAGCTTTGCCATTGCACTTGACATCTCAAAGTCTTTCGATCGAGTCTGGCATAAATCTTTAATTTCCAAACTGCCCTCCTACGGTTTCTATCCTTCTATCTGTGCCTTCATCTCTACCTTCCTTTCTGGTCGTTCTATAGCCGCTGTTGTAGACGGCCATCGTTCTCCTCCTAAACCTATCAACAGTGGTGTTCCTCATGGCTTGTGTCCTATCACCAACTCTCTTCCTTTTATTCATTAATGACCTTCTAAGCTGTACATCTAACCCTATCCACTCATATGCTGATGATGCCACCCTTCACATTTCCATTCGGTTTCCGCAACGTCCATCTTAGCAGTTACTTCAATAAAAAGGGGATGAGGCTATGGCACACCTAATGTCTGACTTGGCTCGTATCTCTGATTGGGGTAAAAATAATCTTGTTATTTTTAATCCATCAAAAACTCAGTTCTTACACTTATCAACTCGACAAAATCTTCCTCAGGATTACCCACTAATGTTTAATAATGTCCAGCTTGGTCCTGCATCATCCTTGAACATGCTAGGGGTTTCATTCTCTCGGAATTTGTCTTAGAAAGAACATATTACATCTCTTTTGAAATCTGCTTCCAAGAAATTTGGTGTGCTGAGCCAATTCCAAACTTTCTTTACCCCTGCACAGTTGTCGCCCGTGTATGGAGTACAACTCTTATGTGTGATGTGTGGGGAGGCTCCCCACATGCAGCTCTTCTCAATAGGGTGGAGTCAAAGGCTTTTCGTCTCATTAACTCTCCTCCTCTTACTGATTCTCTTCAACCTTTGTCTCTTCGCCGCACTGTTGCTTCTTTATCTCTCTTCTATCGCTACTTCAATGGTCACTGTTCCTCTGAACTGTCTGCTTGCATCCCTCCACCTCTACGACGGGCACGTAGTACCCGTCTAGCAACAAACTCTCATCCCTTTTCTGTCCAACTCTCTAATGCAAGAGTTAACCGTTACTCCCAGTCCTTCATTTATGCAACTGGTCAACTCTGGAACTGTCTTCCTCTGTCTGTATTTCCTTCTTCCTATGATCTCCAGTCTTTCAAACGCAGTGTGTCCAGGCATCTCGAAATCAATGGATCTTGAATTTGGCTCTCTTTTGTATTGTTTTTGCTCTTTCTTGGAAGGAACAGTATGCAGGCCTGTGGCCTTTGGTTCCTTCTTCCTTGCATTAAAAAAAAAAAAAAAACAGAAGAGTGGACAAGACTCCTTGAGGAGATCCAATCGGAGAGCGACAGTGACAGCGACTGCTCAGGGGTGGAGGAAGAGGAGTTGACACCCTCCCGCCAGGAAATGGAGCTGCCCCCGTGCCTTCCACCACAGGAGACATCACCACCACCAGCGGCTGGCACCACTGCAGCACCCTCCCCACCTCTAGGACCTCCTGGTCCCACTGCTGTCTTCATTGCCTCTCCATCTCCAGGCCCCTCTGCCCCTTTGGCCGAGCCAATGTCACCGGAAGCTGGGCCATCGTATATGAGGATGGCTCCTCCACCTGCGTCTGCTGAGCAGGATGCCACAGTGACATCCTTGCCAGCCAGGCGAAGCAGAATGGTGTCTCTGGGGCCCTCTGTCTCATCCTTGTCCTCCTCCGAGCCGTCCCCTTCTAGACGAGAGCATCATGGTCGACTGCCTGGACACGGGGGACGTCCAAGGGGTCGGAGGGCAGACCGAATGGTGTCGGCACGCTGACCCGCTGCCTCTGCTGCCACCGCCACGGAAGAGGATATCGGGTGGAGCAGTGGCCCATTTGTACCGAACCACTGGCCGTTCACTGGCTCCCCAGGGATCAAGGTGGATATCCCAACAACTCCGCTGCAGTTTCTCCAGCTCTTCTTCATGCGTGAGTTGTTGTCATATCTCACTGTGGAAACCAACCGGTATGCCACATTCCTGGGGACTTAGCTGGATGCCTGGTTCACCTGTAATGAAGAGGAGATGGCCAAGTTCCTGGGGTTATACCTCTTCATGGGAGTCATGCATATGCCGACCATCAGGCACTACTGGAGGAGCAACGAGCTGCATGACTGCCCAAGGTTCCAGCGAACAATGAGTGGAAGGTGCTTCAGCGCCATCCTCTGGCACTTCCACTGCTTCAACTCGCTCGCCATACCCGGGACAACCAAGATCGGCTCATCAGCATTCACACGGACTTTGAGTACCTCCTTCATCGGTTCCAGTCGACGTACCAACCCGAGGAACATCTCAGCCTGGATGA
>JAGKTI010011269.1:834-11753 GCA_018397915.1 Birgus latro
GAGAGAGAGAGAGAGAGAGAGAGAGAGAAGGGGGGGGGTCGAAAGGGCAGGAGGTAGAAAAAGAGTAGTAGTAGTTGTGGTGGTAGTAGTAGGAGGAGGAGGAGGAGGTGGAGGATGAGGAGGATGAGGACGAGGAGGAGGAGGAGGACAAGGAGGAGGAGGAGGAGGAGGCTGCTTGGTATGATAAAGCAGAATTAATAGAGAAAAGCAAAGAAAGCAGACATGGGAAGGACAGGACAGGCGAAAGAGCAGGATATAGATGGATAAAGAGGAGCAGAAGGAGACAGAACTTTGAATACTTAAACAGAATAATGCAGAGAATGAGAAAAAAACAGGAATACACCAAAGGAAAGAGAAGCACCAATGCATGGAACAAATTTAGTGTAGAAGGAAGGAACCAAAAAAGAAAAAAAAAAAAAGAAGATGCAGGTTAAAATTATTAAGAAAGGACATTAGGTGGAAAGTAAAGACAGAAAAATACTAGACGGAAAAAGCGGGTGTGCTAAAAGGCAAGGAAAAAAAAATGTAGTAGACAAGTAGGAAGGAAGAAAAATTGAGCTGAAAATGCAAGAGTGGAAGATAGATTGGCACAGGGAAAAGGAGAGGACCAGAAACCATAATCTCGTCAGTTAGGGAACCTCTCTAGCGGCTCTTCCTTAGTATACCCGTCTACTCTAACTTGGGCTAAAATTGCCATCTCTCCATATTGAATGCTAAGCTGTGGCAACAGATTGGCCCTAGAATATGATGTTAGTCAAGAAGTTCGATGGTAATGGTGTAGAGTTGTAGTACTTTTTCTGTCTGTCACTGAGCTATGTGAAAACAGCTACAGTAGGACGAAACTCTGGGTCAAGTTTAACAATATGTTTTTGTATTTGGTACCCTAATGTATTGCCCCATGTAATTTTTGCAGTTTATGCGGATAAAGATGAAATATAAATAACATTCAAAAGAATGAGACAATAAGCAAAATAAGGTCGCTAAGGAGGATGTGCCAAAAAGCCTAATAATAATAATAATAATGAAAAAAGAGCTTAGGGAACTAAATGGATCACTGTCCGCTTTTCATATAAGTTCATCTGACATGTGTATATTCTACTGTACGTTACCTATGCATTTTTAGTGTAATAAAAAAACACACACACATAATTACGTACACAAGAATACCAACGCGCAACGTGCAAAATACTGTACATCGCTTAGGAAAATGTACGGAACAGCCATCTAAGCCGACAGCAACGCAACCCTAAGAAAATACATGGAGTTTTAAATCTGAGGTAAGTGAAGAAAAGGAGAGAAACAAGATGCAGTAAGAAAAGGAAAAAAAAAACGCGAGACGAAAGAAGAGTGTGTTTGGAATAGGTAAAAAGAGGAAAGTGGAAGGGAAGCCGACAGGGAGGAAACCTAGAACAAGAAAAAAGAGGAGAAGCGAAAAAACGAGTAAGAGGAGTTGTAGATACGTAGGAAGATGATAAGTACAGAAAAGGAGGAGACTGGGAAAATATTTGATCTGATTAAACTTATAGAGAGAAAGAAGACGTAGGGAAAAAAAAAGAGAAGGGGAAATAAAACAGTAGCACAGACACAGGAAGGACAAAGAGATGGTCAGAAATATGAGAGGTAAGAAAAGGAAGATCGTAGCTACAAGGGATCTGCCGAAACAGAGGTGGGGTGGAGGTCCTACAGGGAGTGTTAGCAAGGCAGGGAGGCTGGCTGGGTCCCGATGATGAATTCTCGCGGTCACGGCTTACAACACAGGAATGTTTTGCAAATT
Source organism: Birgus latro (assembly GCA_018397915.1). Lineage (NCBI taxonomy): Eukaryota > Metazoa > Arthropoda > Malacostraca > Decapoda > Coenobitidae > Birgus > Birgus latro. Next base: position 2,609 of record JAGKTI010011269.1, read on the forward strand.
TCGGGGAGAGGTACTTGAAAAAATCTGAGCTAAAAAAAACTTCTGAACAATAAAAACAGATTCTGAACTGTATTTTTGCTGGACGTTAAATATACTAAAATATCACAAAAATAATGAAATAATTGCATTTTTCTTGATTCCCTGTATTACAGGGATGTTTTGAAAATGGAAGACAGGAGACATTTAAAAATCAAGAGACATATGAACTGAGTTTCTGTTTAAATTTAGGTATAAAAAAATTGCTAAGAACGGTAAATAACTGCCTTGTTTTTCTTAACTTCCTTGAAATATAGAAATAGTTTGGGAATTTCTGCCACGAAGGGGAAGACACACACACACACACACACACACACACACACAAAGACACACACACACACACACACACACACACACAAAGACACACACACACACACACAAAACCAACATATAAACAAAACTCACTGCTGTACTTCTAATATATATGAAAAGACTAAAAATTATACAGCAGTCACCCGCTTTACTTGACTTACTTATAATACAGAAATGCTGTGCAAATTTCGATGAAAACGAAAGAAGAATGGAAATCCATACTCTTTGACGGATTTTGAGTAGGAAAAAGGAACAGAAAATATTACAAGCTCCTTCTTGACTTCCGTATAAACAGGGACGGGATTCACAAACATATTTACAGCTCCATTTCGTAACTAAGATTTGTTTTTGCAGGAAGATCTAAAGACATGCAAACATTCCGCACTCCTTCATGAAACACGATATAAACTAATGACCATTACTTTTTTTTTTCTCGCATTTAATATAAGCTTTATACAAGAACAATAATAGGCATGGTAAGATTCTGTGCTCGCCATGTCCTCCTGCGAACACAAATTGGTTTCGACATGAAATTCACCGTAAATTTATCTGTGAATCTGGACTCACGAATTCCGTACTGAATATCTGCTGAACTCAGAATATCCAAAAAAGTCACCAAAAAATGCAGAAATTACTGGTTTCCTAGATTACTTACATAACAGTTATGATAACCTCTGGGAAGATAACTAAGAGAAAAAAAAATCTCTGGATTTCGAATGTAGGAAAACAATGCTAATAAGATAATTATCTTTTCTTTGGCTCTTATATTGGAATGAGAGAACAAAAATTGATTGCTTGAGTGTGAATAGGTAAAAGTATCACTGGAAATGCTAACATAAAAACTTGTTTTCACTGACTTGCTTACCTCAGCTTGAATTTCTAAATTGTATGCGAACCATTATTATTAATTCTGAATGTCTTGAAATCTGGGAGAGGATCTTAAAAAGAGAGAGAAAATGTACATCACAAGGCAACTGATTCTGACTCTGCTAAAAGAGACGTCTATTAACCCGATAAGATGTTCAGAATTCACCTGCTGATTCAAAAGAAAGGCTTCAAAACATACTAGCAAAAAAAAAATAAAAAATAAAAAATAAATAAATACAGCTTGATAAAGTATGCTGAAGGATGGGTTGAAAACCTAAGTCATGAAAAGAATGACTCATAAAACAAGGCTTATAAAAATAAGGTCAGAATTAAGGTAAAACAAAAGTGATTTGATGACATTGCTATTCTGATTTACAAATCTCAGACTAAAATCAAGGCAACCCTTGTCCAGGCAGAAATATCCATTCAGCTGAATAAAAATCTGAGAAAAAAGTGTGATGGCAGATAGGCCGTAAAATGAGGTTATGAATAAGTTTATAAAGTAAGGCAATGAAAGTTTCCAAAAGTTTAGCAGATTTTGGAATGCAAGTTTAATGAAAATTAAAAAGTTTTATTGTACAGTAAGGCTAAAAGAAAGAGAGATTTCCGTAAAATTTACCTCAACTCCAGTTTCTCTGTCACTCGATTCACGCGGAATATAAAATGGTATTGGGTGCGACTCTGGTCACTGGGGGCAAACACAAGAGCACACAGCAACAAGGGGAGGGGGGTCACCGAAAACAGATCAGGTGTAGCCAAACAAGTGGCAGCATTGTTTGGAGGTATTAGAAATGGATTGTTTTTATTCCTTGCGAGAATGTATTTTGATACTGAAACGAGAAAATAGAAAAGCCTTGCAAAAAATATTAAATCCACGAAAATACATCGAAAATAGTTTGGAAACAGAAGAATGACCTAAAAGTCCCAGAGAAAATGTATCCTATTGTAAGGAAAATAACGAAGAATTTATGACAAGAAAAATTGGTAGATATTGTATCTTGGCAAAAATGTATCAAACTCTGGAAAGAAGAAAAATAATTGTCCTTCAAGGTCCACAACATATGTATTAGGATTGCATTAAGAAAGTCCAGCTTATTCTTTATAAGGTGAGACTTGGATAATACTGCATATAATAATGGACGAAAAACTTGTTAAATAAAAAAAAATAATAATGGGTAACGCATAAAGGAGGAACAGTGTATTTACATATTTTCCTGAATGGCTCTCCACTATAAATGAATGTGAAAGCAAGTGAAAAAAAAAAAACATATTACTAAATTAGCTAAACTAAAACATGGCTGTGGAAAAACACGCTACCAAAACTGAGGTATATCTAAATAAAGGACACACTTGTACAAAAAAAAAAATCCTGCATAATTTTCTTATTTGCATGAAATAAGAACTTTATCTTGTTGGAAAACGAAAAAGGATGTTATTCGTGTAAAATGAGCAGTAAATATCGTAAAGGAGTCAAAACTTGTCCCTCTTTATGTGATTTCCTCTGTTTATCATTTATTTTCTTGCTGCAAGCTGATGATTATATATTAGTTTTCAGCATCCTGGTAATGAAGGGGTTACCGAGGTCAGAACATAACTCCTTCAATATAAAAACAATATCCTGAGGTAATTGAAGTCATTTGAAAATAGCAAAAAAATAAAAAATAAATAAAATGAAATCCTTTGAAGGGATGAATATATACAGTATATTTAGTTTTCAGCATCCTAGTAATGAAGGGGTTACCAAGGTCAGAACATGACTCCTTCAATATAAAAACAATATCCTGAGGTAATTGAAGTCGTTTGAAAATAGCAATAAATAAATAAATAAATAAATAAAATGAAATCCTTTGAAGGGATGAAATTCTCCTTCAATATACGAGTCCCATAGCAGTGAGGGGATTAATGAAGGCTTTATCTAACCAATCTAGTTAGAAAAGTGTCTCCAGGTGAACAGAACTGCCTGAAGTAGCAGGAATAAAATACAGGATACACCATGATAAATGGAGATGAAAATTCCTTGAAAATGTATCAATTTGAAAAGAAAAAGAAAAAGAAAGAGGTTACTTGTAAATGACTAGGAATGTTTATCAGCGACTCGACAAAGGAGGGTTACAATTTTTTCCAAGTAAAATTGTACGAGGCTGTGAAAAGAGACTGTAAAAAAAAGAAAAAAGAAAAAAGAAAAAACTTGTTTTTGTCCCTCGTATGATGTTTACGACTCTAGAAATTTGTGTGGAAAGGTAAGATAAGTAAACAGAAAAAATCTTGCTTTTAACCCTTTCATGTTCAGGGTAGTTGTAGAGTTTTATTACAGCTAACATCTAACGAATATGTTCAACTGAGTGATTCATAGAAGCCTGAGAGTGTAAAGTCACCATTAACTCTCATGGTCGGGACAGATTTAATGTTTCCAGTAACACCTGACGATTTCATTCAGCTGTATGGATTATTTTTTTTATTCACTTTTTGTTCCTTCCCCTCTTCTGTTATTTAAAGAAAAAGTCACAGGTTCCTGGATGTCGTGATTTACAAATACTATGAGGCTGTGCAATAAGCACAGAAGTGCACAAAAAAATCTGCAGCTGGAATTATTTCGGCACCTCATTCTTATTTCCTCCTTCACTACGATGGTGTACTTTTTTGTATTCTGGAGATGATTTTATTCATATGTAAAAGACATCTCCTATTCACAATGAAGGAGTTGAAGGCCAGATATAAACCTTCTGATCTGAAAAGTAATTCCAAAGGTGGACAAAATCGTTTGGAGGCAGCCAGAATATAAAACAAAAGACATCACTGGACTGAAGGAGTAAATTACAACCTGGTGTACAGTTACCCAGAGCACATTTAACAGTCTCAAGCTCTCGTGACTCACTCTCAATTGAATAAAATCGTCTGTCTGGAATAAAATACTACGGCTGTCCTCTTCATGACAAGGATAACACTCGTACCATCTGGCCAGTTGTTCACAATAACTCGTCCATAACGCTGACATCTTTCTCACTGTATTCTTGCTGTTTCATGACGATTTTACTCAGCCTAAAAGGGGCTATTCGAACTGGAGCAGAGTATTATGGCCTTCATTAACACCTTCACTACACAAGGTGCTCTCCTAACCCGAAAAAAAAATCGTCCGGTAGCTGAGAAAGTAAAGTAATAAAACAATAGTCACCACTTTGCTGAAAGAGTTGAGCCTAATTATAGAGTTAATGAAGGCTTGCCAATGAGCAGGAGGGGACTGGCTTTTTTTTTTTTTTCCATCCTTCTTTTTGACGTCTTATCAATTTTCACCCTCACAGTTCGATGATGTATTCAGATAGGTTATTCTTGATATTTCATGCTCTTTGATTCAACTAAGAGACGCTGAAAACAGGATGGGTTGGAGTCTTCATTCATCTTTTCCTTACTAGGGGACTCTCCTAGGTTGAATATAATCATCTGTTCTGAATAAAATACAAAATTACTTAATCACAGGGAAGTGGTTAATGAAGGGGGCGGCAGTGTTTTTGTTATGGTTTATTTTTAACAGAATCGTTTATAATGATTCCAACATGTTTGCATGCGTTGGACTTGGTCAGTTACTTTTTGTTTTATTAAATCTACCACTAGACAATTTTATTCAAGCCAGAAAGAACCTTTAGTAGTGAGGGGGCTAATGAAGGTTGCATCTAATCCCTCCGATTCGAAATATATCCAAAAAATTAAATACAGTCGTCTGAGATAGTAGGATTACAAAATGAAAAAAAAAGCGTCCTCAGGCTGATGAGGTGAATGAAGTGGCTGATAATCATGAACTTTTAATTTTACTTTGACCACACTCACGATATCTTAACTCATTAAATCTCCCTGCAGCAAAAGTACAATATAATTTTTCACAGGTTACCATTTATCTGCCTATTACGAAATTTGCATTTTATTCTATTTACCTCCAAACGATTTTACATGTTTCACGAAAGCCACCGGATCGGAAAACAGAAAGACTGTCTACATTTTCATTTCTTCTTTTCTTTTCATTTTCTTTATCCCCAGATGATTTTTCGGACAATTCAGAAAAGCCTTGGGGGATAGAGGGGTTAGTTTAACATCTAAGGAGCAGATCTAGTTTAACCTCTAAGAAGCAGATTAATTACGTGAATATTTATCTGTATAATGCCAAATGATTTTACTCACCACAAACGAACCCCCTTCATGTAAGGGATAACACTTCGGGCAATATCAACAAACTTTGTAGTGCCTCTGCTGTAGAAGCGTTAAAGTTTGGTTCTCTGACAGTGATGAAGTTTGCATTTTATTTCTGATTATCCCCAGACGATTTACTCTACTTGGGTGATTCCTCGCAGCAAAATGTTAAATCATCTGACGGGATATAGACTAGATAAAATATATTTGTTCAAATGCCCTGAACCACTTTAGCAAGATGATATTATACATGTTTAACGCTTGCTCTCTCAAGACGTGTTTTCATTAGGCTGAGTGCAGACCTGTCGTAGTGAAGAAGTTAAGAACGACGTCCATTCACCCAGTACAATTACGTCTTCTTCATTTTATTATTGCTCTCGCCAGACGCCTTAATCTAGCTTGGTACAAAACTCTCACCTGGGAAAATATTAAATCCTAAAACGCCGCCACTTCGTTACAATAGTTCTTATACTTTAACATGGCGGAAATTTTCGTCCTTTCCCAACTGTCTTCCCGTAGCTCGACGGCATAATAAGCGAATACTACGGTTCAATATTCTTCCCATAGCCCTTCTTCGTCACTAGAGCCATGTTCTTGTGTTAAGCCCTTGTTACAACTCAGCAATCAAGGTAGAGAGATATACATGTTAAGTCAGATTACAAAGAAAGGATAATAACACTAAGTAAGAATACTAACTGCTATATGCCATAGATTTTACACTCAGAACTAGAGTTATGAACTTAAAAGCTGTCAAGAGGAGGAGGATGTTAATACGTTAGTAGAAGAATAGTCACTATTTTAACAACTCCACTAAAACAGGTTGCCTTTTATCTTATTATATTGTTTAAAGGTGCCAGGAATATTTTCAAAAATCCTCGTCGTTCAGAGGGCATCACTCATTTCATTACTATACCTCCTTAACTTGGCCTAAATTACCATCTTCATCTTGAATGCTGAGTTGTAAGAAGAGACTGACACTATATTATGACGCTAGTCACAGTGACGTGCCATGGGAAGTATGTAGAGCGGTCTCACTGTTTCTCTCTGTCAGAGAGCTGTGTGAAATAAATACGAGTACAAAAGGACGAAAATCTGGGTTAAGTTAGAGTAAAAGCAGTAGTGGAATTATTTTTAATTTCATTCCTATTGCTACCGATAACATTCAGATTAGGAAAGCTCTCAAGCGTGAAGGGGTTACTGAAACCTACATCCGACTCTCCCTGTTCGAAAGTCTCTCCTACGCTGAATATTATCGTCTGGAGATATCGAAAAGACAAATATAAAAGTCCTCCTTGGGCTCAATGGGTAAATGGAAACAGTTTCCGATCACTTCACCGCCAGATGTTTCCCATAAGCCTAGTTAAAATAGTGACGGTAGAAGAACAAAATAAGCAAAACGTCATTGACAGAAAGAATAAAATATGAAAAAAAGGACATGTACTTAGCAACCTCTAGCACGAAGTTGTGTTTTACTTTTTTCTGCATTATTAGTTGGGATCAGTCTCGTTATGATTTATGACAAAATATTGTCACAGATTCAGGAGACTTTCAAACTTTTTTCCTTAGAGTTTTACTTGGCTTCGTGCAGCTTAACTCTCTCAGGTTCTAATATTTCACTCTGAGGTGGCTGCATATAATCGTCTGACGTCAGCTGTAATAGGACACTCGAATTGTGCTGATCATGAGGGAGTTAATATTCTCTTGCATCTAATTCATATTTTTTTAGACCAGTTAATCCGATGGCGTATTTTTCAGTTTGTTCTTCCTATCTCCAAACGATTTGTTTAGCTTAGGGGAGACGCTCCGAGCTAGAGCGGTTAGACTCCATTAATCGATGCACAAACAGAGATTGTTTCTAAACTGAATAAACTCGTCTGGATATGGAACGAATAAAATGAGAAATATGTCATCGTATTGTGAACTGAAGTTAACATGAATAACGCACAATAGAATGCCCTCCTCAAAAAAAAAAAAAAAAAAAAAAAAAAACTTTGAACCAGGGGTTTCTTTTAAGCCTTTGATTGTCCAGAATTTTTCTCGCGAACAATTTCGTCTGGCATTAGCCTTTAGATAATCAGGTGAATCTACAGTAGGAAAAAGTTTAGTCTGACGGACAGGATTATCTTGCCCGAATAAACCGTCTGGTATTAACCTAAATAAAGAACCAAAGTGTTTTCATGGCAGCCAAAGGGATAGTCAGACTCCTAGAAATTCTATCAGGTGATTAAAATCGTCTGGTATACGTGTAAATAAGAAACCTAAATTCGACTAAAGCAGACACAGGATTAAAGTATAGATGCCTTAACACCTCTGACCACTAGAATTTCCTTAAGCTAAATAAAACTGTAAGGTGTTAGACTTATTGATAAGATAGTGCACCCATCGTGGCAAATTGGCTACAGTCTCATTACTATAACTTGGACAGAAATTGCCGTCTCTCTATCTTTAATACCGAGTCATAGCAATAGACTGGCACTAGAGTATGATGCTGGGCACGAAGAATTGCTATGGAAAGGATGTGGAGCCGCAGTGTTGTCCTCTTCTACCACTGAGCTACGTTAAATAAATTGCAAAGGGACGAATATCTGGGCCAAATTAAGCTGAATTAAAGTTGAGATATGTAGCTTTAGGTAGTTTTATTTTGTTCTCCCTCTGTTCTTCCTACCTCTAAACGATTTTGTTCAGTTTGAAACAGCTCTCCTTTAGTGGAAGAGAAAATGTAGGTTTTATTTAACTCTTTTGAAATGGAAATGTCCCTCCCAAGCTGGTAAGAATATATCAGTAATTAGCAAAAATACATCCGAAAAATACCTCACCGGTCAGAAGGAATTAACCCCATAAACATTAACATTTCTCTCAACTAAACAAAAACACTTGGTTTTTCCCTGAAGAAAGGACATGTACCGTATGCATTCCTAGCAGCGATGAACTTAGTAGAGATAAGTTTTAAAATGGGTTTTTAAGCATTTCTCGCAGCTAAACGGAATCTTCTGGTGCTAGACAGAAGGAACTGTCCACACGGAGTTGAACCAGAGAAAAATTTAATGTATTATCTTGTCAATCATTCCTTCCTCAGCAAGAGAAATGACGTGCAAGATAAGGACAAATATTAAGCCCCTATCTGTACACTGTTTTCTTTTCTTCCTTTTTCTTTTTTGTTTTCTATTCTTTATTATTATTATTATTATTATTATTATTTTTGCCGATGCTCCCGGACAAGTTTCTTTCTAAAGGTAGGGGGGGACCTCCTGTTGTGAAGGTGCTGAAAACAATCTCCATTAACCCCCCTCACTGCGATGACTCCTTGTTTAGTTTATCGATACTATAGCCAAACAATTTTCTTTTTGCTTAAAATGGAATTCTCCTAGTAATGGGTTAGAAAACGTCCCCATCAGCGTACATCATTTCAGCAAAGGCTTAGATATTATTCCTGCTCTTGTATGGTTATATTATTTAACTTAGTGAAATACTGACAATGAAGTTTAATAATAATTTCCATTAACATCTACAGTTCCAGATGTTCCTTTTATTTTGTTTTTCCTTCCGCCATTTTTTTTTCAACTCAGGGAGTGTTAAAAACGAAACGAGAATACGAAAAATTAACAGGACAAATCAGTATGACTACTTTTCTCTTGTACTAACACTGGTTATCCCATCAGCCTAAAACAAATAAATATATGAGTATATATTTTTAAGATAAGAGGGCTGGCAGTGATAAGATGTGTGTGTGTGTGTGTGTGTGTGTGTGTGT
>JAGKTI010011270.1:0-11879 GCA_018397915.1 Birgus latro
TCTTTGCATAGTACAGCATTTGGTTTAAAAGTGCATCTGCTTATTACTGCTCTATTAACTGTACAGCAATTGCTTTTTTTTTGTTTTTATTTTTTTTAAGGAACTTTGTTTTTGTTTAGAAATGTTAGATATATACTGTATAATATAGTCTGTCCCTAATTTTAGGAGTAGTGGAAGTACAGGATAGGTTTATTATACTTTAAGTATATTCTATATTATTATTGTCCCTGAGGTAAGAATATATAGTTTCAGGAGGAAATGTTATACTTTGCTGTATTTAGTCTGAATTCTTTGAAAGTGTTTTGGACTGCCATTTAGAGAGGTTGACAAAAAACTGTAAGAGTGATTGTTTGGTGCTGTGCTTTCATTTAATGTTTTTAGTTTTATTCTTTGCGTAGAATGTTATCAGCTCTTATTCTCAGACATGGAATACTTTCCTTTTTGATGTACATTATTCAGTTGGAAGGTTATCATAGTAAATATAAGTTAAATGTTTTATCATGTAGACAAATCTGAGATGTTTTGGAGGAACCAAAAGCAAGAGAACTATAATCCAGACTTATTAACATAGTTTGGCAGCATCTGATATTCCCTTTTTATTTCATTTTGTTAATTTTAAGTCTGTCTATCTATCTATCTATTGCCAGACGCCTCAATCCCGAACGGGGTGGCCACAAACAAATCGCCTCCATGTCACTCTGTCCCCTGCCATTTCACTACCACGTTCCCAACTCACACCCCCCTCTCTCATATACCTCTCCACTCCATCCCACCATCTCATTCTCGGCCTCCCCCTCCCTCTCGCCCCCTCCACCTCACTCACATACACTCTCCTCGTCAATCTTTCACTCTCCACATGCCCAAACCACCTTAACGTGTTTCTCCTAACGCTTCCCATCATGTCCTCAACCACACCACAATGCTCCTTCACTTCCTTATTTGTTAGTCTGTCTCTCCATGTGACTCCACATGCTCCTCTCAAATAACTCATTTCCACTGCTCTCACTCTTGACTTCTGTCCTTCCAACAGGGTCCAAGCTTCACTTCCATATGTTAGAGTTGGTATCACAATACAGTAAAACCTCGATATAACGGACTTCAGTAGACCGGAATTCGCTTTTATCGGACTCGAGGAGCTACCGGACTAAACTCCTACTGTATATATCGGAAAAAGTCCGATATAGCCAGAAAGCAGTCCGGACTGCCTGACAACTTCAGCTATGTTCACCACAATAAGACAAGTAAAAGACATGTTTTTCAGTGCACAGTACAGTATTATTATACCATTTGATTAATACAGTGAAGGTATAACACAGTACAGTACTGCAATGGTGGTGAAAACTACCGATGCAATCCGGACTAATGTCTGATATATCGGAAAAAGTCCGGATTAGCAGGGGTAAGTCCGGATGTCGCTTTTATCGGAAAATCGCATATTTCGGACTGGCCTGAGCCCCAATTAGTCCGTTATAGTGAGGTCTTACTGTACTGTCATGTAACAACTTTTTCACGTCCATGCTCACCTCCCTGTTTCTTATCACTGCTTTCAGCGAACCAGCAACCTTCCTTCCCTGCTTCTCCCTTTCAAGCACTTCACCCTCCAGACTTCCATCCTTACTCATCACACTACCCAGGTACTTAAATGCACTCACATTCTCCATATCCTCCCCATCCAATCTCACTGTACATTCACTGGCTTCACTTCTCTCATGTTTTCTGTGGTAGGTGATTTTGGGAGAAACAACCAGTAACATGTCTACATTTATTCATTTGGAACTAATAAACATTAAGAACAACAATATAAGGGTTTTCAATGAGCTATATAGGAAAAATAAGCAGTTCCATTGCGCAAGCATAGCGAGTTTTGTCACTTTCGTAACATTGAGTCGCTGAGTTTCTTGTTTCAGGAAACATATTTTCTCTACTTGCATATTACTGCTTTAATGACATTTTTGCATTTTTGACTTTATGTAAATGGTTTCAGCTGTTTACATTCATTATGATGATATTTAGCATAATGATAGCTTACATTTGCATACTCAGCGCACTCGCTATGACTCTTCTTTCAACATAACATTTTTTATAGTTTCATATTATTCTTTCAATGACATTATAACATTTTACACCCAATGTAAATGTTTTCACCTACTTACAATCCTTCCGACGATATTTTGCGCACTGCTATCACATAATCACGTAGCAAGCACACTTGCTACCATTCGTGTTTCAACTTAGAATATATTTTTGCACTTACATCATAAATTTCACCTAACAGTACACCCGTTTACACTTTATACTAATATTTACATATATATATGCCTTATAATTACACTGAGCATCAGAATATCGTACCTTTATACACTCACTAGGAATGTTTCGACATTTATGCACTAAAATAATAATTTTCAACTAATATTATATCCGTTTCCACTTTATGCTAATATTTACATATTCATTGGCCTTATAATTACACTGAGCATCAGAATATCGCACCTTTATACACTCGCTAGGAATGTTTCAACTTAGAATATATTTATGCACTAAAATAATAGTTTTCAACTAATATTATACCCATTTCCACTTTATACTAATATTTACATATTCACTGGCCTTATAATTACACTGAGCATCAGAATATCGCACCTTTATACACTTGCTAGCAATGTTTCAACTTAGAATATATTTATGCACTAAAATAATAATTTTCAACTAATATTATACCCTTTTCCACTTTATACTAATATTTACATATTCACTGGCCTTATAATTACACTGAGCATCTGTATGTCCCATATTTTCCTGAGAATGAGCGTCATATCGTTATCACACCATCTCAGTACTGCATCATTGCGTGGTATTCCCTGAAACGGGTGAATGCACAGACCCACGTCACACTCAATGCACTCATAGCGGGTGTCTTCTCTCTGAGTGTTGGGTCTCACTCGGGAATTACCACACACATGACACCTGCGTTGTGGCCTAGGTCTATTTGGTTGGGGAGGAATAGGAGTGGCAAAGTGGCGGCCAGAAATTCTCAGGGGAGTTTGGACGGTAGGGACAGTGCGGGGTCGTTTGCTGTGTTCTCTCCTCAGCATACTTGGCTATAATCTCCTGGCCAAGCTCCCTGACAAACCCTTCACAGGTTTCCTGCACACCTGTTGTCATGGGATGCAGGTGGTGGCAATTTAGGGCAGTTATGTCGAGCAGGTGAAAGAAGAGCTTTTTGTGCCACTTCATCGTGGTCCTGGCACACTCAACACTCGATATCATGGAGTCTGACTGGTCCACGAGCCGCTTACTGATGTTATAATCCAGCACACACTCAGGTTTCCAGATGCGGCGCCTGCTCTCGCTACAGTAATCCACAGACTCTGTGCGGTGCATCAAGGGGCGGTGAACTGTGGACAAGAGGCAGACTTCTTTGTTATGGTTCCACACTGTTGCTAGGATGTTATTAGCCTTGAAGAAGACCAACTCATTTTTGTCTAGTTCCGCCCGACCTTGACCATGTGACATCGGTAGCAAAGAGTCCCGTATCATGCAGGTGTAGATAACGAGCGAGAAGAGGGCTAGTGTACCAGTTATCGAGGTAGGGGATGTGACCACGATGAAGGTACTCTTCAATCATTGTCTTCACCACTGCTCCTAAGGGTCCAATACTGCGATCTTCTATTATGTCTGTCTGTGCACCGGTGTACAAGACTATGTCTTGCACATAACCAGTCCTACAGTCACACATAACAAAGATCTTGAATCCAAAACAGTGCCTTTTGCTGGGTATATACTGGCAAAAAGAAATATTGCCTCTCCACAATACGAGACTCTCGTCTATGACAAAGTCTCTATAGGGATAAAATGAGGAATGGAATGTTTGCCATAGGTGATCAAAAACCAACCTAATTCTCCTCATCTGTGTCATTTATATTGGCAGGATCATTAGCATTGTAAAAGTGGAGGCGGCTTAGAATTTGCTGAAACCGATTACAGCTCATGATCTTGCCAAAGATCGGTGTCTGCATGAGAGGGTCCATAGTCCAGTATGACGGAATTCTGTTTTTACGTAAAATACCCATCAAAAGTACCAGGAAAAAAAATACGAACATCTCTGCCAGGGAGACAGGGTAATCGTAAATGATCGAATGCCTGCTTCTTGTGCCCAGTCTTTCACTCTCACGTCGCTGGCTGCTTGCAAACCGGTTGGTTTGTTCAACAATCTGCTCGACAAAACCCTCACCGAAAAACAGGTGGAAAACATCCAGCCTGCTTGAGCCACAGTGAATGCCAGGTGCAGTGCAGCCAGCTCGTCCCTGCTCAGTGAAGGGGTGAATGATGGGAGAAAAATCACTCCCATATTCCCAATTCCACATAACATCGCCCCCATTGTCGCCTTCGTTGGGGTGGGGAGGAGTTGATGGTGGGAGAGGTTCAAGAGAAGGAGAGCGGAGGGCTTCCCCACTCGCATTCCTCTTCTCTCGTCCTTTACCCTTACCCTTACAGCCTTGGGGAACATCAGGAGGCTGTGGGGAGGAAGGTCGGGAATACTGGGGAGCATAAGACGTGCTGGGGAGTGGCTCCTCCTCACCTCCCTGCTCCATCCCCACACCACGTGATTCACCCCGCTCACTCACCGCCGCACGTGGTGCACTCTGCTGCCTCACACCACCACGTGAGTGCAATGACTCACTCCCGCCACTCTCCCTTTCAGTAACCGCCCCAACACTTTCCCTTTCACTTAGCACTCCCTCCACACCACTTCCACCTTCCCCAAACAAGACACTAGGCCCATACCTGAGTGTACGACGTGATGTCCGCTCAGGGCCGTGATGAGAGATGATCTTGCGGCCGTACCACACGACAGCACATCCCATGACTCCCTTCTCGTCCTCGTCCTAGCTTTCCCGCTCCACATCACTTAGGGGCTGCAGAGAGGTTGTAGCATGATGTTTTGGTGCTGGCTGGCCTTCTCTAGCGGCACGATACATGACGTAGCGCCGCTTCCATGGTGACGGGACCTCTTCATCACTGCTACCAGTTTCCTCCTCCTCTGGCTGGATGCAATCTTTGTCTGCCACCTTGTCATCGAGGGGCAAATCACTGTCACCTGTGCAGGCGTCCAGGGTGGCTTGAATTTCTTGCTCTGAGAGACCTTGGCATGCCATGTCTGACCTGGGTCACTGCTGAGAGGTGAGTAAACGAGGTGAGACCGCGCGTTGGTCACGCGGGGTCACCCAGTGTCCCCACTTGGTGGCAGATATGGGAAGGTCGTCTGCACCTACGTACCCAAAATCAAGCGCGAAATTTGAAATTTGTGCAAACTATGAACCTTGCAATTGCGTGATGTACCGGTACGTCGATGGGTGTAGCTGTGACAAAACGTTGCAACGTACCCATACGTCGACGGGACTCCTCGGGTTAAGCCCATCATACCTGTTTTAAGGCGACTGATCATATTTTTGTTATTGTAGCTGTATCTGTAGTGTATGTCTTTAAAAGTTTCCCTTTATTATATCTCTAATGACTTAAGGGTTAAGGGACTGAACAGGGAGGCTGCCAGGGATCGAGCAGCGTGGAGAGCCACCATTAGGTGACCAAGGCCAACGCATGCAAGCATGTTGGAGCCTTCAAAAACGAAACGAAACGATAGGAGGATATCTGAGGGGATACAGTTTTGGACAGCAAACTTTAATATAACCTACCAGTATCCTAAACTGACCTAACCTATCATAACCTTGGCTATCCAAATCTAACCTATAGTATTCAAAGTGTAATTGTGGGGAAACCCGTCGTGGATGGATTTTCCGCTGTTGCATGTTACTGTTGTGGGCCTTTGCACCTTCAGGTTAGGTGCCATACCCTTAACACAATGAGGATTTGGTTTAGTGCTTAAGGGATATTATGGGGGAAAGGTGACTGACCAAAATAAAAAAACATCTGTGCTAGCTAAACTAAGGTTATTCTGCCATAATCTTCATTCCTAACCAAATTCACTGTACTCACCTAGCAACCACAGCAACAAGAAACAGTAGATTATAGCCCATAATGTTACAGGAAATCTGTGAAAATAGTCATTTTGTGAATTCATTACTCAATCTGTGAAATGAATTTTTAGACCAGGATGATTTTGGTTACATTTCAGTGAAAGTCAGGTCAGGTTTGACTGAATATGGCCGAGTTGGATCAGATTTGATTAATTTTGATTTTGCTCTGTCCAACTTACCAAAACCTAGTCATAACTTATTAACAAACCTATACTAGCTAGACCTAACATTACTCGAACATTACCTAACCTAGCCTAACCCTTCTTAAATAATACTGTAAATTAAGCTCACCTAACTACAACCTTTATTTATACTAATATAACGGAGATATTCCCAACCTAAGTTAAATAAAATCCATTTCACAAATTGATTTGGGTTTTCATGAAATTACATTTTCCGTATATTCCCTGGAATATAAAATTTGCCTGCAAATAGGCAACCTGACTTACTTCAGATCAGTAACTATAGGGTCAAAACTGAATATATCCAAATACTATTAAATGAAGTACTGCAGTACCTCTAGCTGAAGCTGGTGGGTTAGGCTTACACTAGATGTAACTGATCCAACAGAAATCACACTGAATTGTTAATATATTCTGAATATAAATACCTATATGCACTGAGCAATCAACTGAACATTACACACACGTTTCTGCAGCATTTTATGACTAAATGTATTGAAGAAATAGCATTCAACAGTATGTGCCTCTACCGTCGAGCGGACTATACCCATATACCACACATACTCCACAGTTACGTCATTATTACTAGAATTATGATATCTTGCTACCCAATAACTACTTCTGACGCAAACCATTCCACTCCAAATAAGGTAATGAGGCAGTAATTCATCTAAATACAAGCGAGGAGCGCCACACACATCATCCACGACTTCTTGCTGTTGCCAAGCACAGGCGCCTTTTGATCGCTAAGGCTCTTTCCGACCCTGCCGGTCCCGTTAAGGCGCTAACGAGGTATGTTTTCCAATATGGCCGCACATAGTCGAGCTTTTGAGTATGCGCCTTTCACGGAAAGGCGATGTGTAACACCGCCTTTGGCACAAAAGGCGCCGTTAAACGTTTTGAGTATCCGGCCCCAGGCCAGGCGACTCGTCACCGCCGCATACCCGGGAGCCGACACCGCTACCTGGGACCTACTCATCTTCAATACCCTGTTAAGGACCCTCCCCAGCACCATAAAAGAACACTTCTTAATCTTTGACCCAACGGGAGACATTGACAGGGATGTCCAACTTTCAGGCGTCTTCTCGCCCTTCGCACCACCTCACAACGCATCGGCGCAGTAAGCGAAACCCCGACCAATCCGGCACAACCCCCAAAACCACGGAGGCCCCCCAGACGCAGTAGGGCCAGGGCGCGTCCCACCAAAAAGCGTCCCCCTTCTAAAGAAAACACCAACCATATTTCCATAGATCCGTGGGACTTTTCAGCATGTAACCACCGGTGCCCCATTCACAACATGCGGGAACAACTCATTGCTGCCCGACGGAGACCAACAACCCAAGCCCACCACACGGTCTCCATCCAGTATCACAACACGCCCAGCACACATCACAACCGACATATACGTCCTTTCCGCCCTCCACCTGCCACCTCGCAAGCACGCCACATCCACTATCTCACCATCACACTCCACACCGTCCCTCACTTCCCCCTCCACAGTCAGGCCTCCCACCTTACCTTCCACCAACTCCACAAACGCACTACACACACCCGACTCACCCCTGGCGACCTCACCCCCCACCCCATCACTTGCCGCCGCACCGCCACCACCAGACGTGAAAGCCCCACCACCCAACCGGTAAACCCGGCGCCCGCCCCCGGCCACCTCACCCCGTGAGCAGCCCTCCATGCCACCAACACCTGCCCTGACCACCGTCACCATTACACCCACACACTCCTCTCCCCCACCAGAACCCTACACCACACCCCACACCATCCTCATCCTCGATCACCACCACACCACCACCACCCAGCACAATAACTCCACTGCCCTAACCAAGAACCCCCACCCCCAACCCAACCGTTTCACAACATGGCCACCACCACAACCAGAGCTGCCTGTCTCCCTCGCCCACCAGCAAGATACAACCCACCACCCGCACCTGATGCCGCCTCCCCATCTCCGACGCCCTCACCTCACCTCACACCACCTGCCACCACGCCGCCTACAAACCAACCACCACACCACTCACCAAACACAACAACGCCCACCACCTCACCAACACACTCACATTCTCCAAAATCACCACTCCACAACACCACCACTGCTCCAGCACCAAGGACCCCGACCCCCAACACCACAGCACCCCCGCCACCATCTAGCCCACGTGACCCACTCACCACATCGCCCACCCCACCCGGCACAACGCCCCCACGCCCATCACCAACTACCTCGCCAACAACACCCGCGCGCTACATACCACCCTCGACCAACACCACCCATTTATCCACGCACGCACACACCCCACCAAGACAAACCGCCCACAACCAGCCTCATTCCTCACCAGCCTCCTCACCACCTTAGCCTTTATCATTCTTTTTCTGTGCCTGCCCTCCTCTCTTCCTATTTCTCCCATCTTTTCTGTCACTTCTTATTGTTTTTCTTTCCTTTACAGGTGGCTTTACATTGAGTGACAAACCAAATGGTTTCCTGTAAGCCAAGAAACCATATACAACGCTGGGTGGTAACCATATAACCAAACCATACGTGCTCCCTACGTGTCAACAAGTGGGTTGGTGGAGGGTCAGTGCCCCTCCCTGTAAAACAAATAATATCAAATGGCCACCCCTTACGGGATTATGGCGTCTGGCAACAGATAGACAGATACAGAACATCAGCATCAGCATCATTTTTATTCCAACCCATCAACATCAGAGAGAGAGAGAGAGAGGAACGGAGGAAGAGAGAATGGAAGGGAGAAAGCAAAGAAAGTTTTCTCAGACACGTCTTTCATAGAAAACGAATCTAATGTAGGCATAAACGTCTGTACTCTCGTCCTGTTTAACCTTCAGCGACATAGCGCTTCGTAACGCCTATTCACAGCGATTTAATTTGCTTACTGTAACTTTATTGTCCCATGCAGGCTCTTTATGTTGTTTTAACATCGACGCAGTTTACATCAAGAATATGCAAAAAAGATACTGAGGTGTAGTGTGCAGAATAAATCGCCAAGGAAGTGTTAACAAAACCTCCAAGCCATATAGGATACGATCCTCTATCCAAGGTGTTAAAACATTTTTTTTCCTAACCTTTGAAGAACCTTAATCCATTTCTGCTCACGCGATGGCCAAGTGTAGTCAGATTAGGAAGGTCGATTTGAATAGTGTCCAAGAAAACTCATTCCCATCTCATACTTCTCTGCGTTTGAACTGAAGCTGTGGCACTGGCCCAATTCCGTCAGATAAAAACAATCCTGATATACTCTTTTTACTCTAATTTGGTTTAAAACTGCCATCCTTCCATCTTAATGCTAGTTGCAACAACAGAGTAACACTGGAATATGGTGCTAGTCACGAGAATGTGCTGTTGCAAGGATGTAGAGCCGTAGCAGTGTCCTTTTCTGCCACTGAACTACGTGAAATAAGCTACGGAAGGACGAAACTCAGAGCTAATTGACTGTAAACGCACCACATGAATGCAACCATACTTTGAAAAACATACGGCTCTCACTACGCATGCATTGTCTTCTCTGTTAACTAATGTAGATTATGTTGATAGGAAAAAAAAAATAACTCAAAATAAACTGCTAAGGAAACAGTGCTACGAAATCTCTTACGCCAACGAGAATACGTTTCTTAGGTATATACAAAAATATGCTGGTGTTTAAGCTACCTGTAAGAGTAAGATTCTCTCTCTCTCTCTCTCTCTCTCTCTCTCTCTCATACCGATACGGCTAGATACCACACAGATAAGAGAACAGTAGGGGTAGTAACTGTATCTGTACCACACGCACGGACACATCCACACCACAACATTCCCAAACGGTTAGCTGGCGTCAGAATTGTTTCTTGTGGCTGTATTTTTGTCAGTATGTATTTGGAGAGTGTGTATTTACTTTCTTGACCTTTATATTGGGGCAGATTGCTCCTCTATTATAGACAGTCAGACTGCTCCTCTATTCCTTTTATTATAGACCGTCTACACAGGACGGTGGATGTGTCTTAATCAGCTTATCGTGTTGTTGTGTTTTGATAGACAACAATCACATTGATACATATATCAATTAGATTCGCGCTTAATCAGGCGATGTCCAATTATCTATTGTGCCGCTTAACACTTGAACTAACAGACGTCTCTCCTGACCGCAATAAAATCGTTTGAAACAACACGTCTAACAATACACGGAGTGAACAGTCGTGCAAGAAAGCGCAAGTACTGTGATGGCTGACAGAAAAGTGGCATTATGGTACATTACGGGAGTGACAACCTGATAAAAAAAAATATTGTACATAACAAGATAAAAAATCTAATTCTAAAATACATTAAAATCGATTATGTGACTAATTTATTCTAGTCTGGCTAATTCTTGACAATTTCATTCAGCAGAAACAGTACAGTGTCGACTGGTTACATTATCACTCAAGTGGATATTCCATTTTGGTACCCCCTGAAGCCTTCATTTAGCAGAAACCCTCCCCATTCCCCGAAACGAGATGGTGGATTGCAGGAGAAGAGCTACTAAAGCCTGAAGACCACAGGGTTTACGTTGCTGATAAGCCAAAGGCCACCGCAACAACAAAAACAAGTAAGCAGTAAAAGGGTTCAGTGATCACATATTTTACCGATATTGGCAGAAACTCTGAAAAGTCTCCAGCATGCCAAATGTGAACGAGAAGACTCCACTTCTGCAAGATAAGCTGACTAACACTAAATCGTCTGTCGTAAAGCAAGTCCTGTCGAGAGTCACAGTTGAACCTGCTCTTCTCCTTCGATACTTGGGTCTGTCGGTGGAATTGCTTTATAGGACGCAAATGACTATTGATAAAATATGCCTCGTTCACTTTGGCTACAGCTTGGAAACGTGCCAAAACCTCGCATCGCCAAATCACGTAGAGAAGCAGGATCGTGTGCAACGCCTGGCCTCGCAGTACAGTTCCTACTACTATCTGGTTGAGTACTTCCCAGCCCTGCTTACCTCAATTGTGTTGGGGTCATGGGGGGATGCTCGCAGTCGCCGGGTTCCTGTCATACTCCCAGTGGTTGGCGGGTTTCTCTCCTCACTCTGCTTCCTGGCAAATGCATACTGGTGGAGGCTACCCACTCCCCTGCTCATCGTGTCAATGCTTCCACTGGGATTATGTGGGGGCTCAGTGGGGATGAGTACGGCTGCCAATGCCTATTTAAGTGCCACCTCTGGAGATAGGTCGCGGACTACTAAGCTGTCTGCGGTTGAGTGGTGCAAGAATGGCTGCTTTGCGATTGGGGTGTATGTGTGCATGCAGGTGTACAGGCGAGGGGGCTATGTGGCGGTTTTCACATTTGAGGCTAGTGTGTATATCCTAGCTGTGATCTACATCATCGTCTGCCTGAAGGAACCAGCCAGCTCTAATAAGGACGACTCTGGCGCGTCGAGAAGTGTGTGGGAAGTGCTGTCCCCATCACGACTGAAAACCACGTTCACTGTGGCCTTTAAGCGATCTGATGGCGGGAGTTCTGTACCGACTGTGGCTCACACCTTCATCATCCTACTCTGTATATTAATAAGTAAGTCAAAGTCAGCATGAATTTCCCTCCTTGTGCTCTCGCTTCTCTCACTTAAATATAGGAGGCACATTATGATACTGGCATTATATACTGTATATATAAATAAATAAATAA
>JAGKTI010011270.1:12258-26771 GCA_018397915.1 Birgus latro
AAATTAAAGTAAAAGAATGGCAGTTTTTCCCGCTGTCTTCGAGGATGGCTTTCGTGGGGAAGACATGGACTTGTAAAATACTGACTGACTTCCTTAATGACCCTCGAGGAGTCATTAGGTACTAAATTAATCCTTCTTCCTCCTGAATGATGATGTTCCCGTATCGCCATTTTCGCCGCAGGAGTGTTGATGTTTAGAGATGCCAGTAATCCTTCTTCCTTCTGAATGATGATGTTCCCCTATCGCCATTTTAGCCGCAGGAGTGTCGCTGTTCAGGGATGCCTCCATAGTGTCTTCGCGAGGCCGTCTGTCCAAACTGGTGGGTGAGAACGAATACGGCGCCCTGTTTGCCCTCCTGGCGGTGGTGGAGTGCGTGGTGCTCTTTGCTTCCCCCTTCCTCTACACCTTCATCTACAACACCACGCTGGACTTCTTTCCCGGCACGGTCTTCCTCGTTTTGGCTGGGTTCTCTGTCGTCATCTGCTGTGTTGACGTGTAAGGAAATATAAAAGGTCGCACTCTTACACTGGAGGCTTCGTAACACC
Organism: Birgus latro; assembly: GCA_018397915.1. NCBI lineage: Eukaryota > Metazoa > Arthropoda > Malacostraca > Decapoda > Coenobitidae > Birgus > Birgus latro. The sequence continues at coordinate 12,804 of JAGKTI010011270.1, forward strand.
CGATTATTAACGAAGTATTTTGCATTTCTCACCTTGTCATTTTCTTGTATGTTACCTATACTGTTTTAATATTCATACTGGAGGCTTTGTAGCAACCTTTCATACCGATTTATTTTGCATTTCACATCTTGACATTCTCTTGTATGCTTTTTATGTAATTTTAATATCGATGCAGCTTGCATCTGAGCACAAAGGAGGATTCTGAGGTGTAGTGTGTGGAATAAATCGCAAAAGAATAGGTGTTATCAAATCTCTAAAGCCACAGTACAGTCATGAGCACCAGTTCGACGACAATCCTCTACCAGCATTGTGTACCGCCTTTCATATTTCTTACTTCTCCCCAGAAGACAGAGTATTTTTCCTCCTCCTGTTTTATCGCCTCGTAATTCATATAACACTGTAAAGAAGTGTCAGGGAACTTTTGCTCATGGCTGTAAGTATAAAGCTTGTCAGGAGAAACTTCAGAGATTTTTCTTGGGTCAGTATCGAGTAACAAACGGCATCATCACAGGGAGTTTGCGTCTCAACCATCAAAAGGCTACTGTTACTGATGGCTCTGCTCTCGAACACAATCTTCCTAATTTTTCGTCATCCAAAAGGTCATCAGTAAAAGTAGTTCCGTAATGGTTGATAATGGGATCCATGATGAGATTTATCACTCAAAATTGCCCCTGAATAGCCACCTGATATTTTGCAAGCTTTTCAAGGGACATCCTGCATGAAACTGACTGGTCATGTGTCAGAGGGGAATTATTCAAGATAGTCTGTCACTCAGAATTAATTTTCCTTTGAAATTTGTATTTCTTTTAATAACCATATCGTGTGCATCAATAACACATGAGCATCTTCAAGTATTTCAGGCAACATAAATAGCTCAGGAAAAGGTGTTACGAAATCTAAGCAAACAAAATATGGGTCATTGGTTCATAACTATAAAAGCAAAAACAAATGCAATATGTTAATAAATTTCTCCCGCTCACAGATGGCTGCTGACACATTACCAGCAAGAAGGAGTCCACACATGACAACAGTCTTCATAATCTGCTGTGAGATAACTGAGGCAACACGTAACTCAAGCTCAAAACTTCTCTCCCAAGCTAAATTAATATGTTTACAGCTATAAAAAATAGTGTCGAAAAATACGTCATCAGTGTGTAGCAACGTCATGGCAATTCAGGATAAACATGATATTTGGCACATGACGACCGGCAAGGTAAAAATTGTGCAAAAAAAAAAAAAAACGCAAAATACGTCGTCAGTACTTTTATCCTCCTTCACACTCAATGTCACAACATTTGCCAGTAAAAACTAAGGGGGTTATGAACATGTATAATAAAGAATATGGAATGACGCAGAAATGGTGGTTGCAAGAAGAGATACCGACACACACACACACACACACACACACACACACACACACACACACACACACACACACACACACACACACACACACACACAAGAAAAAGCCCCATCAGTGCGTTAACGGGGAAATCTCCAATGGTGAAAATCATAGTCTGGGGATACAAAGAATAACCTCAATTGTCATCGTGGTGAAGGCGTTAGTCACAATCAATGAGGCAGCAGCGTCACAGCAATTGTAAGAAACGAAGGTCCCGCCCCCCACCCCCTAAGTCTAAGTTGTCAATATCTGGAGTAAATTGCGTGGCAGTGCATGGTCAGTCCTCCTACACTAGTGATCTAGACGCCTCCCACTCCAATACTCTCCTGTCCTCCATCATGGCTACTCTTCTGACCCGTCTTCTGATATTCGCCGCAGGTCTGTTATATTCCGATTATACTATTTAGCTTAGCTCTCGTCGTCTTGTGGGTTAAGGCGTTCCAATAGGATGGAGTCCCTAAGGGTTTACATCCGTGGAGTGGTTAGGGTTTATTGCTCACATAATGCTACTCAGGGACGAACAAGGCCAGGCATTCTCCTTTTAAATATAAGGAAAGAGCAGCCTAGTCCCAGCTCCCTAGGCTCCTGATGGAGCAAAAAATGGCTGGAAGACAGATAGGCAGACAGATCTCGTGGTGAAAGAGGTTAATTACTTGTACCTGAATACCCTTGTTCTCTCCAAATCCACACTCTTTACGTTAACATCAGACTCCAATTCTGTATCCAGTCCTAACACCACTACCTGTTTCCATACTTTCGGCCGTGGTTTCTCTGCCCTGTATTCTCGTCGGTAACAGATGCTCCCTAACACCTCTTTCCAGGCGACTTATTTTGCTTAATACTCCTCACTCTCCTCTTGTGCGTCACTTGAATAATTCCAACACCACCATACTCAGCATAATTAACAATGTGATATTAACTAGTAGTATTTAAAAATAAATCGCTAAGGAAGAGGTGCTAGGGAGCTTGCTTAACCGACGAGAATATGGACCTTTGCCACAGGAGACCTCGCAACACCCCTTCCTTAGCGATAAATTTTCCACATTATCCCTTAACACCGTCTTGTATCTAACTTATTTTCTTTTTATACAGACATAGTTTGCATCAGTAACATACGAGACTGTATTACGACTTGCAGACTAAATCGCAGAGGAAGAGATGTTACGAAGCGTCCTATGCACCAAGAATATGGCTTTTAGAATTTATCATTTATATCGGCTCTGATTTACAATAACAAGCGTCTGACTTACACTAACAAACGCCTGATTTACAATAACAAACGTCTGACTTACACTTACAAACGTCTGACTTGAATAAACAAACATCTGACTTTCGCTTACAAACGTCTGACTTACACTTACAAGCATCTGACTTTCACTTACAAACGTCTGGCTTACAATAACAAACATCTGACTTACACTAACAAAAGCCTCACTTACACTTACAAATATTTAATTTACACTAACAAACATCTGATTAACACTAACAAACGTCTGACTTACATTAACAAACGTCTGACTTACACTAACAAACATCTGATTTACATTAACGCGTGGGTGTAGCTGTGTACTCTGAATGAAAGGACTGATGTTGAGTCTTTTGACGTCTGAGAAGAGGAACACTATATAATTCAGAGTAATGGCTGGTATAAGGCAATAAAAGGGACACTAAACCTGTGCTCATGAGGCGTGATAAAATGGTACGAATTCATCCCGCAGAAAAAAAAAACATGGAGGACAACGAAAACTGTGAATGAAATTGGGGTCAGTTTGAGAATGGTTGGTATGCAGATATGTAGATTGAAAGATAGGTACAGAGGCAGCTAAATAGGAGCAGAAAGATACAGACAGACGCCTTTAGAGAAGTGCCTAATTATCTGAATTCAACGTAATACTATTAATTATAAGTTTTCTCTTCAGGTACTTTTATAAACAAGGAAGCTTAATCACAATATGAATGCATTACAAAAGAATGTTTTCCAGCGATTATATGCTTTTATTACTACTTAATTATAGCCGATAAAATTTCCTTTCATAAAGTACTTAAGAAGCAATTGCTTAAAATCAATTACTCTATACTCAACTATCCTACTCCATCCCGCAATGCTTTTCTAACCTATACAGTACTAAAAAATTCGCTACTATAAAATAAAATTACATGTGGCCACAATACAGTACTTTCTTAAACTACACGATTCTCTACTTTAAAAATTGATTACCTCTGGCCATTCAGCTTTCTTCCCCAAACCAATTTCGAGCAGTAAGACAAACTGCACTAAGCACTTTACCTCCTCAATATCATCGTTCAAATGCACTTTATGGTCACGACAAGAAAAACTAAATTCAGGTCTGCTTAGCCATCACGTTAAGTGCAATCATGTTATTTCTTTTACCTTTTTTTTTATATATGAAGTTTGTCTATTTGGTTTTCTGTTAAAGGCAACACTTTTTTGGTTTTAAAGCATATTACTTTTAAGTCCTTCAGGGCGAGACCGAGATATTACGCTATTTTTACTGTATCTTGGTTAATTTTGACTTTTCGACCTGGAAGGCTTAGATACAGTCTTCATTATTCCTAAATTATAATAGGTATCTCCTGAGCTGAATAAAATAGTTTCGAAGCAGCCAGAATATACTACGACGTACACACACACACACACACACACACATACACACACACACATACACACACACACACACACACACGCACACAGAGACTACCCTCACCACCAACCACTATGAATACACTGTCTTCCTAATAATTAAGGGCACATTTACTGAAATTTCACAGACTCGTATACAACACATTCCTTTTTCCATAAATTATTGCTCTTCTTTTTACCAGACATCAATTTATATTTTACTGAAACACTTTTGATAATTATACCCCTACCTGCCTTGTTATTGCCTTGTGACATGTATTTATGGTGATGAAGAGTTACGTAATACCTTAAGTGACACTCTCTAACCCTTCTATGTAACATAATCATAACGCCTTAAGTGACACTCTCTAACCCTTCTATGTAACATAATCGCAACTTCCTGCAAAACTAAGAATAAAGATACAATAAATAAATAAATAATAATAAAAACCTTACAGTGGAATGGAGCGTATGTTAAATTTCAGCCGCGAGTGCATAAGTTCCATCCCGTGAAAACTGCTGGAGAGTTTGTCCATCATGTAATGCCGCCTGGGGGAGCAGACTGATCCCCTACCCTTAATACTGGACTTAATTAGCCTAAGCTCAGGCCTCTACATCTCCAAGTGGGGAAAATGGTACTGGCTGTTACCTCTTCCTCTCAGTAACCTATGTAATATTTTTGCTGTGTCACTAAGTAAAATACCATGGGGGTATTCCGGAGCTTGCCAGAAGAAAATTAAAGCTTGCCACGTTTCCAAGGGGATGCAAACTGTCCGCACGCAGATATAGTACACTCCTCCTCGCAAAATATGATAAACTATTAATTGATGTCCTGTCACTTCACTAAATATGTAAGCTTGGATGTTTTGACTTATGACCCCATAAAACCCTTGAAAAAGTAAAAAAAAAAAAAAAAAAAAAAAAAGGCAGGTGTCTAGGATTTTGCCCAAGGACCCATTACTGTACCAAGTTCGAAGTGAATGGTGATGAGATGAAGGCATGACACCAAATTCACAAAGTGTTTAGAAGAATTGAAAGAACGACGAAAGAAACTGGACAATACAATATGGTCTTCGTCATAATGTGGAGTCCATAAATTTAAAAAGCAGTCATAAATGTAGAGCGAAATTTGATAAAAATGAGCTAGAGGGGAATTTAAAATAATTGCTAATGAAATCCTTACGTCAACAAGCATTCTTTGGTTGATTATTATTCATCAAGGCACAGCTGCTTGTTACAATCCACCCAAATCAATTACTAGTAAAGGAAGTTAGGGGCGACCACGGAAGCTCATATAGTCAAGCCGTATAAGAAAGTGCACACTGAGTTGTTTCTAATACGGGGCTGAAATACATATCTTCCCGTCTATTTATCGATCTATCTACATGTTTAACGAAGTACCCAGTCATGAAATACTCGTCCTAAGTCTCCTTCGTTATTAGAACATACAGATTATTAAGATTCTCATAACGATCTGCATAATGAAAGAGTAATGAATGCCATTAGAGAATTCTGTGCAGTTACTGATAAAAGAATAAACACTGCCATACATCATCAGCTAAGAAGTTTATACTGCAACGTTTATGACGACCCACACCAGGAAGATTAACACACGTCATTAGAGAGTTTTATAATGACAATGACCTACAATAACCATCGTGCAAACAATCAATGGCAATTTCTCCGCCATGTTGAGTATGTAAATGATGGAAGCGCTTCGAAAAAGAGTGGTGAGTTAACCCTTCCACTCACAACGATCCATCAACCTGCCTTTTATGGCTTTCTACAGTATTACAATATTCAGAGTACGTTAACTGTTTTTGTTTCCCTTTTTTTTTTTTTTTTGACATCTGTTGCATCCAAGTCGAGTGGACTGTTCTTAACCACTTAACGTCTATTATATATATTTTTGATTTTGGAAATCTATGCCAAGTTAAGGCGAAAGAGCTATAATAATGAAGTGATGAATGAAGGTAATGTCTATGTTCTCTAGTTTGAAAAGTTTCCCCTATAATAAGCTGAGTATAATTTCCTGGAAATAGCAAGAATTGTAAATAGGTCATCGAATGGCACAGGTAAAAGAAAATATAGTGTGGCTCAATTATAACGCTCCACTTCCTTTACACCTGGTGATTTCTCGAGTGTTGTGGGGACGGCTCAGTTAGCGTTATCAGCATCTATCCTGCATCATTGATTCATTTCCTAATCCCACTACCACACCCACGCCCACACTAACCACGTGAACCGTCTCTGCAACACGAGATACTGCCACGTGAAGTTATAGTGGAACCCTATTTTTGTGCACCCTGTAAATAAGGTCTGGTACTTTGCTATGAAAATTTAGTAACAAAATTTTATGGCCAATGTCACCACTGTTCCAACGGCCACAATTACGAAGTGAAAGAGCAAAAAAGAATCAAGAAATGAGTGCATATCAATTTGTCCATCACGCAAGAACTAAAGTAAGAAATAATTAGGAAGTGAGTGCATGTCAATTTGTCTTCCACGCAAGAACGCATGTGCTCCGAGTGGCATATGGGACAAGGATAAAGCGTGTGACAGACATTTGGCACTGTGGCGACGGGTGATGGTGTGTGTCCTTTTTGTTATGGCGTGTTTACTTGTTTTCATGGTGTGCTTCCTTGTTCCTATGGTGTGTTTCCTTGTTCTTATGGTGTGTTTACTTGTTCTTATGGTGCGTTTACTTGTTCTTATGGTGTGTTTACTTGTTCTTATGGTGTGTTTACTTGTTCTTAATGGTGTGTTTACTTTTCTTATGGATAGTTAACTTGTTTTATGGTGTGTTTCCTTGCTCATATGGTGTGTTTCCTTATTCTTATGATGTATTTCATTGTTCTTAATGGTCTGTTTCCTTGTTCTTATTCCTTTCACTAAGATGGCGTTTTTCCTCTCCTTCTTGTCTCCATATGACTTCATTCAACTTAGAAGAGGCCTTTTGACCTAGAGAAATTAAAACTGGCCTTGACCCCTTCATTACGGATCCTATTTTCTTCAATCATAACGTCAATAAATGAGCTAGAGAATGAAAGCCGTAACATACAATTATTATACACCAAACACACTCAGCAAATCACCATTTAATTAAGACAATATTCGCTAATGAGTGAGTGCAAAGGGTAGTGAGTTTAAAGGCACTCCGTTTGACCTGTTTAGTATGTGTTTGGAAGCACAGGGGAAATATTAGAAGGCTAAGAATTCATGGCTATCGACTGTAAGATCGTTATTGAGGAAGGCCATCAACTTTGGCTAAGTCTCAAGGTTCTAGAAAATTGACATCCAGGCCCTCAACTGTACTGGTGAATTAAGAGGGACAAGGGAAAACAAACTTTACTCAGGAGTATTATCGGTCCTAGAATCCGACTCTGGTTCTTTCAGCAACTTATGACTACGCAGAAGTCACAGAAATAAATGCCTCTCCAAGGTTTAATGAATATTTAGAGGGAAAGTCGAACCATTTGAGACATGCTTTCGTAAAGATAAGATTCTCACTGTGTTTCGCCAGTTGTAAATATTCTTCATACGGAATTGGGATGATAGTTGTGTCTTTGCTAAATTAAAGTGATAAGAGAACATCACCCTCCCCCCCCCCAAAAAAAAAAAAAAAAAGATTGTGTGACCTGTTCTGTAGGTATTTTTGGAGGCGAGAGCATCTCTAGCAGCAGCTCCGTCTGTCTACCTTTCACTAAATATTTTCTGACTCCCGGTGCTCCAGTCCCTTAGAATTGAGACTTTTGTGAATCCACACCACAATACACCACCCTCTCACACCACTTCCGAACAAAATTGCCCTCCCACATCACACCACCCTCTCAAACCAGACAAAAACCACCCTCCCATACCACACTACACCACGCCAAACCACACCATACCAAGAGCATTAAGTGAAAGGTCCTGGGACTCCTGCCTCAAGTACGTTTCTCTTTGTTAACACAGGGCATTTCTAACCACCCCACTCCGATGATGCATTCTGTATTCCGTTCTTGCTGTCCCCAGATGACCGACCGTATGCAAATCGGGAGAGACTTTTTGAAATGGAAGAGTACCATATGGCTTCACTGACACTTCTCTCTCTCTTTCTCTCTCTCCGTCACTACAGTAAGTCTCCCTAAGCTGAATAAAACATTCTCCTGGTGGCAAGAATAATATAAATAAAGTACAACACCACTAGTAATATGCGGGATCATCAGGGCCGTAATATGGGGGACTGGTTGTTAGAGTCTGCGGGAGTGAAGCCTAGCGTCCGAAAAAACTTAGGGAGTGAATGACGGACAAGGCCACTCCAAGCAATGCCACCATATCTTTAAGCACGTCCTTGGAGTTAAGGGGTTAAAATTGGGGTGCGTGACCTTTTAGTACTATATTTAGCTTGAGTTCTAACAAGAGGAAATAAAAGTAACTACTGATAAGAGGAAAACCGTGTGACAAGACAGCCAAAACATCCCGGAAGACCAGGTGCTTTATGATATTTTTGGAGCTGTCTTTGGTGAAATCGTTGTCAATAAACGTGAATTTGTGACTGTGAGACGGAACCAGGATTCTGAGGGCTTGGGTGATGTGTGAATGATTGTGTGGTTTATTGTTATTCTTAGGTGTGACTTTGGGTTGACATGATGATGATGATGATGATGATGATGATGATGATGATGATGATGATGATGATGATCCCTAACAGGAATATTAGTGTTAATAGACGTTAGCAGACTACTTGCTGAAACTGTGCAAAAATGAGTCACTCTGGGTCTGCTATGTACACAGTCGAGGGCGATTAATTGTTGTCACATTGACTATGCATTCTTTTAAAGTGAACAGCGAGTATTAGACTATGGCTGGTTAACTTTCAATTTATTCAAAACTACTGCCTCTCTGTATCTAAGGCTGAACTTTTGTAGGATATCACTAGTTAAAAAAAAAAAAAAAGATAGCTATGATAAAATGTTCAGGAAATATATGAATTTATGGACGTGTGAAACCAAGCAGGGGAAAATATTCAAATTGCCTCTTAGGGTAACTCCTGGCTAGACAATCGATATAATGATATTAGAAGTCTTTTTCTACGAGTAGCAATCCTCACTCCATGCAAGCCAGTGTTTATCATACATTACAATTTACTTCTAAGTTACTGCGTCGCTCACGTGTGGATGGGTTCATTTCTTGCTACAGGTACTTAAGAGTAATAAATACATCCGTTGTAAGGAGGCTATATGGTGCTATACATCACAGTTTTGTCGCGGTGTTTTTCTTCTTTTTTTTTTTTCCACTGGGAATAACATCATATGCAAGTAGTTTTCACGCTGCGTCAACAGTATATAAGGGGATTTAAAACTTTCGAAACTCTTTTGCTAGCTTTAATTGTCCTAGTTTGATCAACATGTGTGTCCCTATGCTGTGTGCTGCATGGTTGTGATTGAAGTGACTGGTAGGGACTGAGAGTTGTAAGGTAATTACCCTGCCGCAAAGTCAATGATATAAATCTTATTCACGCTGACCATTTTACGATCACGATTCAGCTCTAGCAATGACAGCGCATTCCAAGGACTCAGCACCTGTCACAGCTCAGGAAGAAGCACCGGCAGACATCCACCCAGCAAACACACCAGAACCACAAATTTCCTCAGCAAAATCCACCCCAGATCAAACAAGGACAACAGTACGGCCTGCAACAGTACTACTAGAAAAAGCACCACCAGCTACAGTACGACCAGCAACACGACCAGCAAAAGTACCACAAGCCACCCACCCAACACAAACATCACCGACAGCAGCAGCGAGAGCAGAATACGAGTCAGTGGCCGTTGCAAATGATCTAAGACCCAGGTTCCGTATTCATAATCTTTGGTCGGCCTAGGCTGTATATAAACTCCTCGTTTATGTTTTTGCCTGACACGTCACACCTAAAGTAGGGTGAATACAAAAATACTTTCACAAAACAGAGTGAATACTAAAGCAAAAAATGAAGAAAGAAAGTAAATTATTTCTAATAACAATTATTGGTATGGAAAATTCATGACTGTAAAAACTGCTTACCTCTGTCACCTCCACATAACAATATTTTTAGCGAGGAGAGACTGTTGGAGCTGGAAGGGTAATATGTGACCTTTCTTAGCCCTTCGTTTCTGTTGAGATCCTTCTTTAGCTGAATAAAATCGACTATTGGTGGCAAAAATAAGATAAAAACAGCGTTCCCGACTTGAAAGGGTTAATAAGGGGTTTAATATCTTTCTATGAATACTTTACCAGGACTTCTGAGGAGATGACAGGGGGCCGAGTGACAATGCTTGATGTGGGTTCGAGTGGGTTGGTGGACGTGGAGTGGCCAGGATCTCCCAGCCTCACCTTCCACCTCCACTACCCCCTGGAGCCCCTAACCCTCTGCCTCTGGGTCAAGCCACACCGCCTCCATCACACCAACAACGTCGTCTACATCGGGGACTCTCAACGCCAACAATACCTGCAGCTGGCATGTACGTAAGATATCAGGCAAATCTGTGTCCTTATTTAATATGTACGTAATATATAAGGTAAATTTGTGTTCTTAACCTACTGGGTCTGGATACTGTTACCCTTTCCTGACAATATGATCCAGCTTAGCACAGGCTTTTCAAACTGGAAAGGTAGGACACTGCCTTAGTAAACCTTCTACAACATGAGGGACCTTTCCTAAGATGAATTAAATAGCCTGATAGCAACAATAATAAACCAAAAGGTCGTCACGGGAGCTCAAGGACTTCAGGAATCATAGCATCAGAAGGATCATGATAGTCAGTGTAGTTACAGTTACGTGTAACTTTATTAGTATCCAGCGGTTTGACTTCTACCAAAGATCTACGCTTTATAACATCAATAAATAGTATCAAGAAGTACAAAACCAATTGCTGGGGATCCTGTGTAGGTTAAATGATTACTTAATACATTTTCCAGTGCATGAGGGTGAGGTGAGCATCCAGAGAGCGGAATGCCACGAGGGCCTGGGCGTGACTCTGGCTATCCGGGAGTGGCGCCATCTGTGTCTAGTGCAGGATCAAGCCCTGACCCTCTACAACAAAGCCGTCCCCTCCACAACACAACACTGCCACGCCAACACCCACAGAGAAAAGCAGGATTTGCAGGTTGTTGTTGGGGGATTCATGAGGAACGCCTTTCCCTTTTCCGGATTTCTGGCTGACGTTAGGCTTTTCGATGAAGCCTTGACTGAAACCGAGGTGGAAGGAGTGATGGCGGGTCATGTGGATCAAGGTCGTGGGGTTACTTTAAGTCATCCTAAAATCCAAGACAACCTACCTGTGACAGCTGTTCATGGTATTACATTCGGTTCAGTTGACCACAAATCTCTTATTTCATCTCCCCACAGTTTTCAGTATCTGTACTGTAAACAACATACTGACTATGCTGATGCGAAAAAATTCTGTTCCAAGCTTCAAGGAGAACTTCTTACGTACAACACAAACAATAAAGAACTTCTTGAGCATCTGATGGAATATGCTAAGATAGTCCCTGCTGCTCCTCTGTATTTCTGGACACACGCTGATACTTCTAGTCGGCATGATCAGAGGGCAAGATGCTCCCTTCTGCGAGTTCACCAAAGTTCGCCGTCCCTGCTGTTAGAGCCAGCAGACTGTGAAACGGCCGCTCCCACCATGTGCAGGCTACAGACCAACTTCGCTTTTAAGATGCTGGGTCTCGGAGATGACATTGTATTTCGTCCAGTTTACGAGACTCCAGGAGTTTTTGAAAGCACAAGATATCACCGTCTTATAAACGAAAACAAGAAGTTACAGTTGGAAAAAGTTCAGAGTGGAGAGATTATTCTGGAGAGTCAGATAGAGAGCATGAAACAGCTGATAGGCCGACAAACTTGGTACTCGGCGAAAGACGGAAAAGGTAAAGCAAACTTAACCTTGACTACCTGCAGGAAGGGTCAGTTTACTTGCTCCACCGGCGATTGCGTCGACCTGGAGGACGTGTGCAACTTTGTCAACGATTGCCATGACGCAACTGACGAACTGAACTGCCATGACAGGGTGATCCTTCCTCAGACGTACACCAAAACTCTTTCACCAACTCAGGGGACGTCAAACAAGGCCGAAGTGAGTCTGAAAGTTACTCTGGATCAGGTAAAATCGGTTGATCTCCCGGCTAACATTCTGCAGCTTGGACTCACGCTGGATGTATACTGGCGTGATTCCCGGGCCAGGTTCAAGTACCTCAAGAACGGCATCTCTGTACGTTTACCACAGGGCATGATAGAGAAGCTGTGGTTGCCCAGCATAAGGATGGACTCAGCTGTGGCGGATGACAAGGAGCTGTTCGACTTCACCAACAATTCAAAAGAGGTCGACGCTACTGTCCTGACCACGGGGGAGGACACCATACTACATGGTTATGAAGGTTTGCCGTAATGCTCACCTTACCATTTTAGCTTAATATTTATCAAAATCTCACATAACATTCTGAAAAGGTTCATATTTTCCAATGATAGCACCATAGGGTTACAAAAGTCATCGCTCACCTCTTGTTATTTATTGTTATGAAGCTGATCAGTGTTTTTGTACAAAACTGCACACTCCACCAAAAACGAACAGTGTTGGAACTTTGAAAATATTCTACCATAGCACTGAAGGGAGCAACTGAGCTACTGTAATTTTAAACTCATTTACCAAAAGGTTTAAAATTATCTGGATAAAATTACATGGATAGTCAGAAAAAAAAAACACACTGACATTAAGTCTGTCCGTTAGACAGACTCTAACCACATTTAGCATAACCTGAATAAAATAATCTGCCGGAGCCCAGAATAAAAAAAGAAAAGAAAAGACATTGTACTGCCATACATAATCATTTTACGTTGATAAACTTTAAAATTATCTCCAATATGCCTAATTTTAATGTAATTTATATTTGCCTTGATATCAGAACATTCCAATACTCTTGGATGCATGATTATATGTCCCTCCCAATAAACTGCGCTAGTCACTGGCGCTACAGTTCGTCATGGTTATCAAAACATTATAGTAACTGTTGTTCAATATAAAACTGCCTTCACCCGTGTTATTGCATGCGAGTTGTGTTGTGAAGGTCATAGTAAAAGTGACTACACATTATGATGATGATGATGATGATGAAAATAAAAATAATGATGAAGATGATGAGGAGAACGACAACCACAATAACTACAATGATGATGATGATGATGATGATGATGATGATACTACTGTTACAGTACTAATATCTTGTCCTTCAGCTCGAGTGTTCCCCGGAATGCACACGGTACTGCACGTATCCAGAACACAGTTACTCACCTTAATGTGTGATATGAGCCTCTTCTACTACCCCTTCGACGTACAGGTAGGCACACACACACACACACACACACTCACGCGCGCGCACACGCACACACACACACACACACATACGTACACACAAACCTTTTCCCTAGCAGTGTACTTTTCCATAGTTTGTAGCCAACATTACCTAATATAACCTAACCCCAACAACTTAACAACCAACTAACCAATGCAGTCTTACCCTTATAATGTATCCCAACTTAACTGAGACTAAACTAACTTAATCCAGTCTATCTACGCCAAGCCTTAATTTAACCTACTCTAACTTAACCTACCTTAATCAAATCCCGTCTACCTTAACCTTGCCTAACCTAACCTACCCTCAGGTGTGCAGTGTCCCGTTAAGGCTGCTGGGAAGAGAGGCACCTGACGTGATGTGGAACGCAAGCAACGTCCAAACAGCGATCAGTAATAATTTTGTGCTGACCCTGTTTGATATACACCAGTTCTCAGTCAGTGTCCCCAGCGGCAAGCCTGACACGGTGAGGCTAATATGTGGTACACTGAAATAACGGTTGATGATGATGATGATGATGATGATGATGATGATGATGATGATGATG
>JAGKTI010011271.1:0-26765 GCA_018397915.1 Birgus latro
CCTCTCTTTCACACACAGTCATCCACCAAATCTCTCCACTTTCTCCTTGGCCTACCTGCCAGGACACATTGTATATAAAAGACTGGAGGCCATAGGCAGAAGTAAATTTGAATAAGACAGTTCCGGGGTTGACCAGTTGCTTATATGAAGGATTGTTCAACACTGGCATTACTATATAGAGGTGGACAGGAAAGGAGTAAGTGTGTGTGTGATTTAGATCCTCTCAGCTCTGCATATGTTGATTCAGGGTGTATATTCTGTGTTCTGTATGTTTTTACTCAACATTTGAGCTCTTTGAAACCTTGCCCTTGGTTGGGGAGTTAGTTGGATAAAGGGAAGGAAGGAATAATGAAACACCTAGCTATAATACGGCTGTATGGCATTGTAGGAGTAAAGGGAAAATAAAGGCTGGAAGAAACAAGGAAATATTAAGAAGAGAGGTAGGACTGGTAACACTAGAGTTCCATAGGAGGAAATGAAAGACATCAAACAATACAACCAGGCAGAACTGATAAAATGAACGTTTACTGTTGTATTTTGCAGCATTGAGTTATTCAAAACTTTCCTCCTTCAGCATCATATCCTTTAATTTAGATGTGTTATAGTACATACTGGTAGTGAATACTCTATTTAGTACATCAGCTGCGACTGTATGTAATGGAACTTTGACACACTTTCTTGCTGTGACAGAGGAGGCTTTTGTATCCATATGAACACTAAACTATACCAATCAGATCCAGCTTTACTAGGTTTATGGTCAAGGAATACACTGAAATTATTTTAAAATGATTATGACATACAGGGGGAAGATAATTCAAGAACTACTGTACAGTACTATATTTTGCTGTGACATTGAAATGTGAAGATGAAGAAAAAGGCAGAATTTAAGTGTCCATTGTTAGGAAATTGTCAGCTAAATGAGGAGCCCATTTTTTCCCTTGTCCTGGCCTTTCATTATGACATGATTCCTGTCAGAATTTTTTTGTTTTAGAGAAGAATGCATCAGTTTTCATAACAGAAATGGTACCAATTGGAAGTGAGAAGCTGCCACTGTCTAAGGTAATTTTTTACTTTGCAGCCAGATGGAAAAGAATAAAGTTTGCAAGAAATGCTCGTAACAGGATACATGTAAATGGCATTTTGTGTATGTGTGTGTGTGTGTAGAATGAATGAATGTGCAGAACATTTCATACAGTATTTTGAAAGTTACTCTTGTCCCATTTTCTGGCCTTTAGATTCTCTCTACTTTGTGTATGTGGGAAACAGTTAATGATGATTTTGATAAATTTTCTTTTTACCATTATACTCCAGCTACAACATTTAAGTCACATACATTGAAAATGATTTTCTCCACAGGGACCACCATGTCATGTGAAGGAGAGGAGGGGCAAAGTACAGCAGTCATTGAACCCAGTGCAGTCAGTGGCCTTGCATCACGAGACAACACTGAGAATGAACCTAATGACATCATTGTGATCCCTCATTCCAGTCTGCTCTCCTCCAGTAAACTGACAGAGTCTTCCACAGTATCACATTTTAGGACAGCTGAAGATATGAGAGAAGATGTAAAGAAACGATCTAATATGAATAAGGAAAATGAAGCAACCCAGATATGCAGTACATTTGATACTAGTAGATTAGATAAAGTCACAGATAAGACTTTGATGCACAGTAATAACAAAGATACCTGTAAAGAAAAGACCACTAGTGACTCTCACACATCAAAAGGAATTTATTCCACTAATGGTGATACCAACAATCCAGCCAAAGAATCGAATGATGTAGCAAATGTACCCTTGTGTGGAGGTGAGCAAGTTTGTGATTCAGAGGCTGATAATGTCACCCCTGGTGTACCTAAAGATAATGTCATCAGACATATATTCTCTTTCTCACTGACAAGTCGTGGGAGAAGCGAGGAGTCACACGGGGAAACAGAATCTGAGTCACAAACAACTGTCAGTGGTCACATGTCAAAGGTGTCCTTGCCCACTGATTCTGCACTCGGCAAATCAAAATTCAAAGTGAAGAAGCCTCATGGAATCAGGGACTCAAGCAAAGATGGGAGAGACTCAGACTCCTCAGTGTCCTCAAGGAAGAGGGGATCAAGTAAAAAGACAAAGATCAAGTCCAAGTTTGCTCCTGGAAGTTTAGAGTACTATGATGAGCGGCTGTGTGGTCGTGTGTTCTCAGGGTGGGTGGAAGAAAGAAGATGGGTAGAGGCAGTGGCAGGATACAGGGATGTGATTGAGGTGGATGAGTGGGAAGTGGAGATGAATCAACAACTTAAGGCCATCATCACCAGTATCCCAGGTGTGCAAGATGGAACCAAGTGGATAAACATTACTCGTAAGTTATCATACTGTACAGTACATATTCAGTTGGATCACAGTGTACAGTATATTTAGTTTTTGCTTAGCAGATGGTTAAGCTTTGTGAAGTTTCCTTTCTGTATTATTTTAAGACTGTGCAATTGTTTTCAGTAATCTAGGACATGACAGTTTTTAATCCTCATCTTACAGTATCACCTTAGGTGGTGCATTTGTTTGCAAGTCCAGTTCACAACTGAAATACCAGAGTTTGATTCTTAGGTCAGTAAGACTTAGATAATGTTTGTTTTCCACTTTTCCATGTCCATCCAGAAGTACAGCTGGGGACCTGGATATAACATCGACCATTATGGGTTGTACCCTATGAGTAGATTGGGATTTGGCAAAAATCATTTTTCTGCCTTATCATCCTTTTGCAGTCAACAGGCATTAATCATAGGTTTTTCTCTATCACTAGTCATTCCTATTACCACCTCTTCATGCTTTTGAGTCAGCTGTCATTAATAATAGGTTTTACTCTATCACCAGTCATTTCTATTACCACCTCTTCATGCTTTTTCATTTACAGCCACTCAGAAAAGAACATCGCCTTCTAAAACCATGGCTTCTTTCTCCTGTGTCCATTTTGATTTGGTAAACCTATAAATAAACACACAGACATGCAAAAACACATGAATAGAAGTCTAGACATGAACCACTCAGTCACTCAAATCTTGCTCCATTAAAAGGGAGAAGGAAGGTGGGGAGGAAAGGAAGGTTGGAACTGCCCAGGGTATGACAGGGTATTGGGTTACATAATGGTGGAGCTAAGCCATCATGTACTGAGTCACAGTATACCTACAGACCACACTAAGAGAAAGTATCCTAGCTTATAAGGTGGTTTTGATATTCCGGTATGCTTTACAGTGCTGAGCAGTCTTAAGTACTGCTTCAACTTAGTAGGCCCTATGAACAGCAGTCAGACTAAATGCACTCACTTCACATTAGTTAAAGCTAGCCAGGAGGGATATATTGGCTGCTTTCCTCCCAAACAAAACCATGGGAGAGGCTTATGTCCTGCAGTGGAATGTTATTGGCTGATAGTTTGATTATACAGTACTGTATATATGGTAAGGCATGATATAAGATGCAGTTTGGTGTTATGCCAGGCAGAGGGACCACTTATGCCATATTCACTGTCTGACAACTTCAGGAAAAATATAGAGGAAACAAAAGGAAGCTGTAGTTTGTTTTTGTGCATTTGGAGAAGGCCTTCTAGAGTCCCTAGGGAGATGGTGAACTGGGCAAAGAGAAAGCTTGGGGTGAAGGAGTGGATGGTTAGAGTGGTTATGGCTATGTATGACGGTGCTTGCACCCGGGTGAGAGTGAATGGGGATTTGAGTGACGAGTTTTCCGTGGTTATTGGCATGCATCAGGGGTCAGAATTGATCCCCAAATTATTTGTCATGGTGCTTCAAGTTCTCACGTGACTTCAGGAATGGGCTCCTGTGGGAGATGTTGTATGGCTGTTGACTTGGTGTTGATTGTAGAGAATGAAAGAGTGGCAGAGGAGAGATTTAGGAAATGGAGAGACAGAATGTGGCACAAGGGTTTGAGAGTAAATGCGAATGAAACAAAGGTGACGATACCTAGGGCTGGCAGTGGTACTCTCAAAGTAAAGGGAGTGTGGCCATGTGTGGGTTGCCACAAGGGTGTGGGAAGTAACTCCATCTTGTGCAGTGTTTGTGATAAGTGGGTGCCAGACATGGGACCGAAGCTGGCTTCAGCTTCGGCTTCTTGAAGCCTTGGTTTTTAGGTTGCGGCTTTGGCTTTGTAACTTTCCAAGGGCTTCAGCTTCAGCTTCAAAGCCAAGGGATTGGCTTCAGCCCCAACTGCTGACTAAGCACCAGGTCCAGAAGATTTGTTACAGGAACAGAATATGTTTACAACATGTGGGACAGTACAACAGTGCTTCTTAATCCTGCTGTAAGAGGATCATGATGTGAACAGGTCTAGAACATAATGGGATTAGCAAAATTCCCTACTCCATTAGTATCAGAAAGTATACTGTACAAGTCTAGAACATATGGGATAAGCAGTATTCCCTTCTACACCAGTATCAGGAAGAGCACAGGTCTATAACATGACTAACCAGGACTAGCCTCAGCTGTACCCCTAGGGTCAACAATTGTACATAAGAGATAATGGTACTGTACCTATTTGCCCCTAGGTAAGATGCAAGGTATTATGCACTCACTCACTTGGAAGGGCGCACTACACCTGAAGTTCTGATTTTCTTACTGGCTGGTTACAGCTGGGATACTGTGACATGAAGCTAATTATTGGCTTCATGAAATTCATACAGCTTTGGCTTTGTCTTTGTGAATGTTTATCTGGCTTTGGCTTCAGCTTCACAACTTTCCAAGGGTGCCAGCTTCGGCTTTGGCTTCGTGGCTTTTGAAGGGCTTTGGCTTAGAAGCCAAAGAGCTGGCTCCAGGTCCATGTCTGGTGGGTCCATATGAGATGCAGTGGTATTAGAGGTTGCCCGTGAAATAATGCTGATTTCGTGTATGCATTTCTTTGGGGAGAGCGTGTAGAGATTGTCACATGTGAATTGGATTGATCTTGCTGGAGAGACTTGAATGTGTGGAGGAGTTTTTTTTATTTAGGGAACATGTTATTTGCTGGAGGTAGAGTTGGAGCTAGCTCTGTGGCTAGGGGTAAAGGAGTGGTTGAAGGAAGTTCAGGGTTACCTCCCTCCTAACACTGAGAGGGCTTTTCCTTCATGCTAAGGGATCTTTGTATGTGGCATGTGTTAGCAGTGTAATGCCCAATGGTAGTGGGACCTGGACAGTAAAGGAAGAGAATATTGGTAGGCTCAGTGTACAGAACTGAATATGATCAGCCTTGATTACAAGGCTGGGGGTGGCTAGGATTACGATTGAAGAGTTGAGAGGAAGGATGGGACTTGAGCACGAGGACAGTTCAGAAAGTATCTGACCTTAAGCTCAAAAAAAATAAATAGCTAACTTCTTTAGCTAAGACACTAATCCCCCTCAAAGTAGGCCTTTTTTTTACTTGACGCACGTAGCCTAGCGTTCTTTCCACTGCCTGAAGCATTTTTCAAAGTCGGTATTTGGTATCTCCTGCAGGTAATTCGTCACATTCGTCATGATCTCTTCTCTCAGATGAATGTTGCTCAAGACATGCAGGAGTGTGCAAGTCACGATCCAGACATTCCAAAGGCTGTTATCATTGGAGATGAGACGGGTATACGGGTATGACCCAGAAACCAAAGCACAGTCATCCCAGTGGAAGCATGCAAGGTTGCCTTGCCCCCCCCCCCCCAAAAAAAAACACAACAGGTCTGCATGTTGACAGTTTTTTTAATTTTTATTTATTTTTTTTTTTTTACTACTGTTATGTTGTGCATCACAAATACGCACCAGAAAGTCAGACTGTGAACGAACATTATTACCTCGACGTTATCCGTTGTCTTCATGATGCAGTTCGGCAGAAGAGACCAGACCTTTGGAAAGCGGCAAGTTAGAAGATGCACCATGACAACGCCCCTGCCCATTCTTCTCAACTGATTGCGGAATTTTTGGCCAAGTACAGTACAACATCCCGCAGGTCCAGCAGGTTCCCTACTCTTCAGACATGGCTCTGTGTGACTTTTAGTTATTCCCCAAGCACAAAACTCCGCTGAAGGGTTCCCAATTTGAGATGAGAGAAGAGAACATGACGAATGTGATAAAGCACCTGCAGGAGATACCGAAAACATTGGGCTATGTGTCTAGTCAGAAGGGGCCTACTTTGAAAGGGATTGGTATCCTCGCTCAACAGGTTAACTATTTGTTTGTCTAGAGCCTGAGGTCAGATGCTTTCTGAACAGACCTTGTATTTTAGCGTTGTGATGGGGAGGGGTTGATGAGATAGTCTGGGCATTTTGAGAGGAGGGAGGATAATAGTTGGGTGTGGAAGGTGAGAAGTGTGAATGTTGGGGATAAGGTTGCAAGAGGCAGACTGAAAAAGACCTGGGACGAGGTCATAGAGTATGACCTCAGGGGGACTGAATCTGGAGGGTACTAGAGATCGAGCAGCATGGAGAGCCATCATTAAGTGATCAAGGCTGACACAAGTCACTCAGAAAAGATCGTCACCCTTGTCTGGAGTGCTTAATGCCATGTGGTTTTGTTAACACTGCATGATGCACAGATGTGTAAGAACACACAAGCTTGGATTGTCCATCCATCCATCCATCATCCAATCCTATGTCGCCCCACAGAGGAGTGTAGGAGCCCGGGGCTAGGCAAGTTGGTCCTGACATTTAAGATGAGAGTGACCAGCCTCACTCATCCCTGAGTGGCATTACATGAGTGATAAACTCCAACTACCCCTTGGATATAAACCTTCACCATTTCAGTCCGATTGGAGCGCCACAATTACCCACTAAACCACCAGGTGCCATAATTTGGTTATATGGTTACCACCCAGCATAGTAAATGGTTTCCTGGTGTACAGGAAACCATTCGGCCTGTCACTTAGTGCAGAGCCACCCATAAGTAGAAGGAATGGGAAAGAATGAAAGGAAGAAAGACAGAAGTGGGAGTGTAAAGTCACCTGTAGGCAGAAGGATGAGGAAAGAATGAAGTAAAGAAAGACAGAAGAGGAAGGAAAGAAAGGAAGGAGGAGAGAAAAAGACAGATACCCGAGAGCAGCACTACATTGAGTGAGTACCAACAAATAATTTATTGTCTTCCATATTGACCCTTATGTAGCTGATGTACATTGTTTGTTCTGTCACCATTCACTGCTGCCTCCACTTCAGACCACAGTTTTTTAAGTACGTAAAAAAATAAAAATAAAAAAACTTACTGTATCTCCAGATTATTTTGTTCAGCGTGGGAGAGATCCCTGATACTGATGGAGGTACTGAAGGCTAGATAGAATTCTTACAGTTCAAAAAGTCTTTCCATAGCTAAATAAAATTATCTGGTGATAACAGTAATGGAGTATAAAGTATGTCGTGGGAATTGATTGGTAAAAGATTCATGCAGTCAGTAGCCATTAATGGTACATCTATTTGTCACCACTCATCACTACTCCATGTTCTGACCACTTTCCTTCATGTATATTTTCATTCCATCTTTACAGTATTAATCATTGGTTTTCATGTCACCACTTAGTGCTGTTCCCACCTCTGGCCATTGGTCTTCATATAATTCCAAACTCTTTGCAGCACCATCTTCAAGTCAAAATTACTGCCTGTGGGTGCTGTTACCTGCCCCTCCCCGCCCAGGACACTATTGGTTTACTATCACTGGTGTCCATGTTCAGCCCCAGTTTGGCTTAAGAATCATTGTCAAGGAAATCAGGTAAGTGGTACATGAAAGTATGTGTCTATCTATCTATCTATTGCCTGACACCATAATCCCGTAAGGGGTGGCCATTTGACTGAGTTATTTGTTTTACGGGGAGGGGCACTAACCCTCCACCAACCCACTTGTTGATACGTAGGGAGCACGTATGGTTTGGCTATATGGTTACCACCCAGCGTTGTAAATGGTTTCTTGGCTTACAGGAAACCAGTTGGCTTGTCACTCAATGTAAAGCCACCTGTAAAGGAAAGAAAAGCAATAAGAAGTGACAGGAAAGATGGGAGAAACAGGAAGAGAGGAGGGCAGGCACAGAAAAATATTAATAAAGGGTAAGGAAGAAGTAGCTGAAAAATTCATGAATCTTCGGGAATGGGCTCTGAATACCAAGAGTCATACATCTGTGCCTTTATCATTTACCCTTGTGTTCTGTCATTAGGACTGTAGGAGCCCAGGGCAAGGCTGCATCTTGACATTTAACTCTCTCATACATGAGGGCTCGGTAGAAAATCCAGCCACTTGCACTTTTTCGATGCAGGTTGCGTCCAAGTGAAATCCAACCACTCATACTTTTTCGACACAGGTTGCGTCCAGCCATATAGGTTACTATATTTTTTTGCCACAATTTTTAGTTGCATCCAAATTTGGGCTGTGGATGCAGCGCAGGTCTGAGCGACATGGAGTGTCGAGAGTCCCCACACCCACACACAAGGATGTTGAGCTAGGTGCCACTGTCCGATGGAAGTTTGCAGTGAAGGAGCGTAAGATATTTCTGTTCCGTATGTTGTAATAATCTTTCTGATAGAACTAGAAGTGTCATTTTTTAATGAAAATCATTGCAAATTAATGTCCTACAATTTCTTTCACCAGGCATTGACGAAATGTGTATATATCTCTAAAAAATCAATGCTGAATAAATGAGTGAACGATAAAATATGGTAATTTATTTATTTTTTTATTTTTTATTAGGAACATCATTTATTCATTTATAACATGTTGCAATTTCATAACAATAGTTATAAATAAGGGCAGGGGAGAAGGTTGAATGGAAACATTTTCCAATGTCACACACATCACTTAGTGAGGGGTGTGTGGTGTGTAAGGTCTGGGCCAGCCCATGGGGGTCATGCAGTACTCGGAAGTGGTTGGATGCAGATTTCGGTGAAAGGGTTTGAGAGGGTTAAGGCAAAAGTGCCCACTTGCTTGCTCCTGAGTGGCATTATGTGAGCAGCAAATACCAACCATCCCTCAGATATGGATCCTCATACACCATATCTGGATGGAGTAGCTTAACCCGCTAGATCACTAGGCATTTGTATGGTTTTATGATCACCAGATAGTGTAGTAAATGGTTGCTTGGATTACAGGAAACCAGTTGGCTCATACTAACTGTAGTAACCTGAAGGTGACATTACATCAGGTGAGTGAATGGTAGGTGGTTCTGCCTACCTGATGCATACAAATGATGCTGTGAAGCTTGCTGATAATGAGTGAGGTCATTGGAGATTGGTTCATTTTTGTGAACTGAGCAGCAAGGTCTGAAAGTATTCATCTGTTTTCTCTCCACACCATACATACATAAACCTTCCATAAGCCCTGTATATTCACTATTGCATAGTCATTTTTTTATACCCCCCTCCAGATACTTAAGTGCATTAACCCTTTGGCTGCAACCTGTCATTTCTCGGTCATTCCCCTGGACGCGGCCTAAGTCTCTAAAAAATGAAAGTGCTAATTATAACTTTGTTTGCTATTTTTCTAATGGGGAATGACTGTGAAGTTTCCATTTTTTACTGTGATAAAAAAACATCGTGATTTTCAGAGAAAAAGAAATGCTAAGATAATTAATTTTTGCTATTGTCTAATTTTGCAATGATGATTAGATTATCTACTTCAGGCAAGGTTTTTCACTTGTATATATACACTAGACACATGTACACTGTTTGTTGTCACATAAAAGAAATAAAAACTTACTGTATTTCTACGAGAAATTGTCATTTTCTGAGAAAAAATGTGAAAATAATTAATTTTTGCTATTCTTTAATTTTGCAATGATGATAAGATTATTTACTTCAAGTAAGGTTTTTCGCTTGTATATATACATTAGACACATGTACACTCTTTGTTGTCACATAAAGGAAATCAAAACTTGCCATATTTGTACAAAAACAACAGATGTGTGGATTTTGTGTGTGTGTGGATTGTTGTTGCCTGACATGTCATGAAGAATAATTAGTAGGGCAACCACTGTTGCCTAACATGGCCAAAGGGTTAAGTAACTTACTGTTCTTCTTGCATGCTTTCCCCATGTCTGCCTTAATACTGTATTAAGATCCAATTGTTCCTATCACTCCAAAAACTAACCATTCTCTAGAGTTAGTTATATGTATGTTACCTTCTGAAAACTTGGATTTTCATTTTTTTCATTTTTTTTATTTATTATTATACTATATTATTGGAGGTAATCCATAGATAGGAATTATTATTTAATTTCGTCAAGAAATAGGTTATGTGTTGAAGTCATAAGAAAGATGGGAAAGGCAAGTTGGCATGAATTCATTCATTTGTAATTATAGGTGCTTGTAATAGGCATATACAGTATACCTGTGAGACTAAAAACAACCAGTGGCATACTAAACCTTTCAAGGTGTAGGGGTCTGAGTTTAGGCTTCTCTAGTCCAGTAAATTTGAAGGTGAATGACCAACTTAACAACACAATGGAATTTAAAAAAAAAAAAAAAATCATCATCATCCAGACCTCCTTTCCCACCCCAGGGCAGGGTGAGGATTAGCAGCGTCTAGACAGCCCAAGTTTGCTCACTCCAGTGGGCCATGCTATTGAAAAAAAAAAAAGAGAGAGAGAGAGAGACTAACCAATGTGAATGGCAAGACCATCACACCTGCTGGGGTATTTGAATCACTAAACTGACTGACAAAATACAGCCTATGTCTTTAATACCATAAGGAAAGGATGGTACCTAGCACCAGTAACATCATGATCATTGTCATCTCCTGACATTGGATCCTTTTTGGGAACACCTCAGTAGAGATTGTTATGATAGACTTGTCTGCAGGCTACATTGTCCATGTAAGGTTCTCTCAGTCACTCCAGTACAGCAGCTACTATAGTAATTTTTCCTCCAGAGGTCTCTTACACCATCCATCTTGCATGTACTGACAACTCTCCTGAAAGTCATTGTAGGCACACTCGAGTTACATCAAGACAGTATTTTCCTAATATTTTTGTTCTTCTGACATCAGTGTTTAATTTTTCAGAGAGATCCACCCACATGATGGAGAGACAGCAGAGGCTCGACACAAGCGGCAAAAGAAGCGAGAAGGAGGGCAAACTAGAGGAGAACTAGAGAGTTTGGGTGAGCAGGTGCAGGAGTGGTTGGATCAACTACGTAATCTAAATTGGGGATCATTTTGGGCAGCCATTGCCTCAACACTCACCATTGCAAATATCAAGGAGGCTGTCAGGTAACATATCACTTCATGTGTAATGGTCAGATAAGGCAACCATTGCAAATATCAAGGAGGCTGTCAGGTAACATATCACTTCATGTGTAATGGTCAGATAAGGCAACATAAAGAACACTGTCATTGTTGTTTTAGTTATAACCTATGACCTACACTGACCTGAACCCAGGGTACTGTAGAAACCCTATCACTTCAGCCAGGTGCTCAGTGAGATGTTTTGCCAAGGGTTTATTATAGGACTATACATACATGAATGAAGTGGAATTGTGTGGGGTGTATGTGTGAGTTGTATTAATGTGGAAAAGTCAGGTCTTGCAGTGGACCCATATGGACTGATACATTTAGAGGATTGTTTAACCACTTAACCGCAGGCCGTCACTTTCGTGATGCTCGGTGGCAGTGGCTAAAGCCGCGGGCCGTCAGTTGGGTGCTTCTGTGTTGTTTTTATTTAGCCGGGGCTTTCAAGATATAAATACATATAAAAAATTTGGGGAGAAGCCTGAGTGATATTTATATTCACCTAGACAAACCTAATTTAGTATGTACTGTTAATATTTCCAAAGACTTTTTTCATAGCATATACATTAGCAGCTGATTTTGAACCCATTTATACCCAGATACGTACCTACTTCAGTTCAATGTCGTCCTTGAAGGTGTAATCACGTCGCCATCGCGCCCCTCCATTTCCGCCGCTTTGGCTGCCATTTTAAAGTGCCCTGTGACTTTTACCCAAAGAAACATTGTGTGGGAAGTGGTAAATGACTGTAGATATGTATAAGTGTAATAAAGTAATAGGAATTAAAGTGTGAGTGTGTATATGATTAAGAAATGACTGAATACAAGCTGCGAACTAGCGCGATTGGGAGGCTCTCATTTTCAATTGCTTTCACATTGTTTTTTTATGGGAGTATGGATACTTGTAAATAATTGAATAGTGTTTGTAGTGATAATATTAGACATTGGTATTCATATTACGGGCTGTGGGGAAGTTTAAATTGGAGACTTCGTTACCCAACTTCAGAATTCTCCACAAGTCGTACGGTAGTTGACGAGTGCTAAAAAAACATCCCAGGAGAAAGCAGAAGGTATGTGCCATATGCATATTTGATTATAATATTCTAGGACAAATAACTGATTTAAAAAGTCAGTTGGAGCGCGAATTACCCCCGGCGGGAAGTGCCAGGACCGCCTCCCACAACCCTGCTGTTTACAGGTTGATGTAGTGCTGGTGATGAAGGGAGATATTTTCAAGGTACAGTATATTGTATACTGTAGACAAATTTCTTACTTTGCTTAGTGATAGTGGTGTTGGTTATAAGGATGGGATGGAGTGTGAGCTTAAGCAATAAAGTATGTCACCATATTCTTGGATTTAGTGTAATTTTGTCTTGCAGAAGTATCTATACAGGATGTCCAGGAATGGTTGGTCACATTCCATGATGATATATATGAGAGGAAAATAATAAAAGTACTGGAAAAAATGAAGTAGTACATGTAGAGCATCTCCTTTCATTGTGAGTATCCAAGTTGTCAGATTAAGTTTGCTTATTTGGAGGCAAGGATGATTGTGCTAAGTGACTGGAGACTGCACAGGTGAATGCTCAGTGTGTTTTGTGCTTGGCTAGATATTAGCTACATTAGTTATAAAAGTATGGTGATTGCCTGCTGGTCTTGTGAGGTAAGGCACTCCAACCTGATGGGGCCTGCAACGGTTTACAATCAAGGGGTGGCTAGGGTTTATTGCTTGTATGATGCCATTGAGGGACGAGTGAGGTTGATCACCCTCGCCTTATATGTTGGGACTGAGTAGTCTAGCCCCAGGCCCCTGCACTCCTGATGGGGAAGAAAAGGATTGGATGATAGATAAGTAGATAAAAGTCTGTCCAAAAATAAAAAAAATAAAGACACAACACAAAAGACTTGGGGATGAGATGCACCCAATGGTATAACAGTAAAGATAGTGCCTTCATATGTTGTTCAGTCTCTGACTGTTTATGCTAGCCCAAAGGAAGTAATTGTTATACAGTAAACCTTGCATAAGCCGAACTTTTAGAAGCCGGAATCTTCAGTTAGCCAAACTCAGGCCGAGACCACGTATGAAAGTAGGCCAAAATGCGAAAGTAGGGGGAGAAATGGCGCCAGGCGGACATATGGTGCCAGTCTGCTGGTTGCTCTTGGAGACGGTAGTTCCACCATTCTTACTGTCATCTAGTGCTGAGCAGTGCTCTCCTTTTGCCTTCTGCCTTGCCATGGAAAGTTCAAAGCTTAAAAGAAGTGATACTGGCACCTCTAGTCATAAAGGAATGAAGCTAAAAAAAAAAAAAAAAAAAAGTGCATGTGTGACTTAGTGTAGTGATCATGATTAAAGTTCAGTACTATTATTACTGAAAGTGTTACATTGCAGTCTATTACAGTGATTACATTTAAGTTTAGTTCTTAATATAGAGTGAAATAAATACTGGGTACTGTTTAGAATTTACNCCTTTTGCCTCTTCCCTTGCCAGGAAAAGTAAAAAGTTAAAAAAAAGGGAACATGGCACTTCTGGTAAAAAAGAAAGAAAGCAAAAAAAAAAAAAAAAAAAAAGTGCATGTGTGACTTAGTGTAGTGATCATGATTAAAGTTCAGTACTATTATTACTGAAAGTGTTACATTGCAGTCTATTACAGTGATTACATTTAAGTTTAGTTCTTAATATAGAGTGAAATAAATACTGGGTACTGTTTAGAATTTACGTCAAAGTGTTAGCTCACCGCCTCCACCAACTCCGTCTCCAAAACAAAACAAACTGCTGAACTTCGAAGAATCTACTGCCTCTAACGAAAGGTGTTACACTGCAGTCTATTACAGTGATTACATTTAAGTTTAGTTCTTAATATAGAGTGAAATAAATACTGGGTACTGTTTAGAATTTACGTTAAAGTGTGAACTCAACCACCTCCGTCTCCAAAACAAAACAAACTGCCGACAATCTACTGCCTCTGATGAAAGGTGTTACACTGCAGTCTATTACAGTGATTACATTTAAGTTTAGTTCTTAATATAGAGTGAAATAAATACTGGGTACTTTTTAGAATTTACGTTCAAGTGTGAACTCAACCACCTCCATCTCCAAAACAAAACAAACTGCCGACGATCTACTGCCTCTAACGAAAGGCAAATTATGTGCACTGAATTCTTTCTTTTTTGTCTTTCTTTATTAATTTATACACTGTATATGCTCCTTTACTTTAGTGTTAAGAAAACAAGCATTGTTATTGTAGCAGCCGTGGCTCAGTGGGTTAGAGCGCTTCGCTCTGGCCGTTGGGTCGGAGGATCGAATCCACCCTAGGGTCATTGGTAGTCATCAGGAAGGGCATCCGGTCATAAAATGCTACACGCTCCAATCCAAAAAGGCTGACGCATGCAAGCATGTTGCAGCCTTCAAAAACGAAATGAAACGAAAAGATTGCAATTTGGGGGGGTGAAAATCCATCTCCAACACACGCTACTGACGGTCTGTGCTGCCTCTGTGAATGATTTTCTACCAATTAACCACTTCAGTACTGTGACGTCTATTTCTACTTTATTTACGCTTCCTCCAGCCAATTTATGGCACTCAGGACTGGACTCACATACTGAAGGGGCTAACAAAGGCTGTACCAACCCCGTGCATTTCCACAGATCCAACCTACACTGGCTAAAATTGTCTGGTGGCAGCAAGAACAAAATGAAAATACACCCAGCACTGAAGGGGTTCAATGTATATTAAATGCACTAAATTGTTTTTTGTCATAACTTATTTATTTATATATGCTTCTTTAATTTAGTGTTGAAAGGACAAGTAATAGGTATTGTCTTAGCAATTTTGGGGGGTGAAAATTCGGTAAGCCGGAAAAATCGGTAATTCGAACCAGGGTAGAGCCCCATATAGTTCGGCTTATGAAGGGTTTACTGTACCTCTCAGTTATCATATCACTTTCACTTATCCCTCTCGGACATTATAATGTAAATTGTGGTACCACTGCTTTTAATAGAAGTAACTTGTAATTTGAATTAGAGTTGGGATGATTTTTTTTCTTCATTCATTCTAACCAGTTTTACTAAGGTATATCTTAAGAGTTACGGTACATTTAGTGTCCAGTAAGGAATACTGCTTCTTGTATTTTGCAGTGATGAGAGTATTCATTCGTTCATTCATCTAATTCAGTGTCATCTGGGGCTAGGCGAGTTTGTCCTGACATTTAAGATGAGAATGATCAGCCTCACTCATCCCCGAGTGACATTACGTGAGCAAAAAAAAAAACAACCACCCCATGGACAAAAACCTGCACTGGCTCAGTCCGATTGGGGCGCCTTAATTACCCACTAAACCACCAGGTGCTACAGTTTGGTTATATGGTTACCATCCAGTATAGTAAATTGTTTCCTGGTGTACAGGAAACCATTTTGCTTGTCACTTAGTGTAGTGCCACCCATAGACAAGGAACAGGAAAGAATGAAGAAAGACAGAAGAGGAAGGAAGAGAGGAATGGGCAGCCACCCGAGAGCAGCACTGCATCGAGTGAGTGGATGATGAGCACCCCCATCTACCACCATGACATGAGAGTATTAGTAATTTTATATTTTGTGTGTCCAGGTTTGTGGTGGTGCTGTTGATGACAGTGGTGCTGGGGTTGGTGACGTTGGTAAAGGAATCGCATCATGTTGCCCTGCGCTTCATGCGAGAGGGTGGCATCTTCCTCCACAATATCACACCATTTTTACAGTCCCTCCTAAGCTTTGTAGAGAAGATTGTTGGCGGATTATACCTACTTGTGGCCATGGTGTATCGAGATCTTAGACGTCCCAGCCGACCCTCTCATCCTCCACCCACAACCTACACCCCAGCCTTGACCCACACCCCAACAACAGGGGCCAGAACTACTCCCTATGGTCCCCAGCGGATTAAATATGTACCTCCAGAGCGCTGGGTCTTCAGAACTGAAGACGAGGAGCCACCACCTAGTTGAATATATACTACGGTAGGCTTTTGAAGTTTTATATTGCTGTTTCATGTGACTTTAGCCTCTTTTAGTTATTTTTATAATGTAATTTGTCTTTTCTTTATCTGCATACTGGCATTATATAAACAAGGATGATACTCTGTATCAGTGGCCCTTGCACCAGTTCACTGCTGTTTATGATCCTTTTTTCTGTGAAAAGGCAAACTAAAATATAAACTGACATTAATTATATACAGTACTTGCTGGTTAGAATGCACCAAAAAGTAAGTTATTTCAGAAAAACAGTTACCGGTTTATTTGCACTATCCCCATGATTAACGAATCAGCATTATACTGCTCATAATAAACAAGTTACTTTTTGACAAATAGTGGAACTTCATGTTTTCAGTATTATTAGTTTCATATTGGATTAATCGACTCAGTTGTTTTATGAACTGATCAAACTTACACCATTTATTATTAAACTCCATACTGAGGTTGGCTATAAAATGACTGTAAGATGTTGAGCTGAAAGGCTAATCAGGCACAAAAAAAGATATTAATTACTGCCCAGTTTTCTGGAAATTTATGGGGAAAAAGAAATCAACAAAGTATAACAATACTCGTAACACTGTAAGAGCGTGTGCTTGGACTACTTTCTTCTTGCAGCTGTGTTCCTGCCAGAGAGCGAATGATTGTATGGCTGTGATTGGTATGCTTTCTTCTGAGGCAACTTGGCCTCTCTCACAACTTGAATGCTAAGTCGTGGTGAAATTCAGTGACCCTTGGTTATGAGGCAGGAATGAGTCTCTTGGGTATCTAGACAAATCAAACCTTCAATCTGGCTACACTTTGCCATAAACCAGCTAAAAATGGTTAGGTGTCTTTGTAAGTTGAATGTGATATAGTTACCAAGCTTGTAGCCACAAATAATTCCTGTAGCAGTACAGTTCACCAAGGTCAGTGGTAGCTGGCCACCCGTTATCTTTGTTTTCTTTGAAGAAAAGGTACTTAATTTTAAATTCAGAGTCTCTGAATAAAAAAGTTTAAGATCTGTTGTAAAAATTGTATTGTACCACTGTAATATCAGATGCTCTTCTGTACATTTGTGTTACAGTTTTTATCTGGCATCAAGGAGTTGTCCAATGTGGGCATCAGACAGATAGTATGAGAATATGTCCCTTGAAATTGTCACTTCTCCATCTTGGTTGCCAAGTTAACAAGAGATTGAGACTAGAATGTGATGCTGGTCACAAAGAAGTGCAGTGGAAAATGTAATCTGTAGAATTCGCTTGTTCTGCCGCTGAACTACGTGAAATCTGTAAAAGAACGAAAATATGGGCCAAGTTAAGGTGAAATACCTATAGTGAGAGGCGTACTGGTAGTGAAAGCAAGTGGAGTTTAATTATCCTTGTAAAAACAGGCCTTTCCTTATATGACCCCTGGAATGTTTTATTGTATGTAGGTATACAATACTTTTCAAATCAAAGGTCATTAACTGTCAGATTTCAGGCGGCTTCATAGTGGTGAGAGAAATCATCTGGCATTAGCCAGAATAAGTTCCCCCACAAGGTTGAAGAGAAGAGTTAAACTGAAATAGTTTCTTAACCCTCAGACCTCTGGTTTCCCGTTAGCAAGTAAAATCACCTGATGTTCTCCAGGGTAGTACTAATAAATTGTTCCCTAGGGTTTAAGGGTTAAAGAAATATATTGTTACAAATGGTAATGAATATTTTTACTTTAAAGCTACTGTTTATTGTGTGAAATTTTGTTACTGCATGAAGACTATACTAGGCAGCATATGCTGCTTACTGAGGCAAAAATGAACGAAATTATGCTGCTGTACAGGAAACACCCAGTGCAGAAATTTAAAGACATGTTCCTGAGATGTGTGACTGATGCATATTTGATTCATATTCTGGAAGATATCATCAGGGGACATTATGCATCCACTGTACCAATTATATAAATTATAAACACTTCCTGCAACTTTTGGTAGTGTTTTCAGTGACAATATTTCCTCGAACGTGGAATAACCTGTGCCTTTAATAATATAGTTATAGCACTGAAATACTGTTCTGACTAGTCACTAGAGATTATGCTTACCAAAAGAAAATACTGTACTGAGAACTTGTAGCACTTTTTTTTTTTTTTTTTTAAGAGGGATTGTTGAAACAAGATGTAATAAATTGGTTCATACTTTATTGTATTTGGAATTAAATTTTTATAAATAATCACTTTCAACAGAAGTCTTCACAGCCATCTTTAACTAACTTTTCAGTTAAACCAATCAGTCTGGTAATGTATTCTACTGATTAATTCTAACTATACACAGATGGTTCAGCTTTGGGGAGCCCTCTTGCACTGAGGGTTTAAAGAAGGCTATATCTAACCTCCCCAGTTTGATGTATCTCGAAAGCCATAAATAGCGAGAAAAAAAATACATTACTGGATTGAAGAGGTTGTCCCTTTGTGGTACAGAAATGCACAATGGAATTCAACAAGCTGTAAGTTATAGTAGAAAAATATAAGCAGAGATATTGCCTCAGTGACTATCCCATTTCTCACACAACTGTCCTAATGCTAGAAAAGTAAACTGCAATGTGCCTTCAGCTTGGGTGGGTGGGTTGGGGGGGGAAGCACACCTAACAATGAGAACTCTGTGTGCTTTGAGTTCTAAGAAACCAAGAAGCCTCTCACCACCAAACATTATTTTAAAAACTGTTCTTTCAGTTTACATCTAGACAAGCTGAGCAACAGGCTAATATTAGCTATGGAAAAAAGCCTGATAGTATAAGGTTCTGCATACAAGTATGGTATATACAATACGGTAATGATAATCTTGATGATTAATTCAGAAATCTAATTTGCCTTTCACAGCTCTCAGTTACTTTTTCCTTTCTAATTCTCTCAACGATAAATTACTGTGTGGACTTTCCTTGTATATCTGTGGGTTTCATCTGAAAAACTACCCTTTCCATATGACTGCTAACTCAGAGGAACTCTCCCATCTCACCATTTCACCCAATTTATCTTGAGCTTCCTCCTCCATACTTTACTATGAGTTTTTACACTGCATATAACTTTTTTAAAATATTTTATATTACTGTGAAAATACAGTATATTGTTTTAGTCTATATCTGTCATCATTCCCTCCTGGATGTATATTACCTTCTTCACTTTATGCTGATTAGCCCTTGACTTTCAGAATACTGCTTAATTCAAGAGTTTAGATGATGATGATGAATCTTGTTATTTCCTTACTTTAATTTAAAAAGCATGTCAGTGTATCTGCAATTTCTTATAAGCTGCACCTTTACACTTTCTGTTTGAACTTTCACTTTATCTTTCTTACTATCTTTTGCACTGTAACTTTGTTACTGACTTTTCTCTCTCTTGTACCTAACACTGATACTTTTATTCACCTCCAACTTTCCCTTACTCCCCTTAATGCTCTTTGAAAATCTTGGTACTCTGCCAACAATATATCAGCATTAAAACACACATTTTAACATTTTTCTTCACTTCTCAGTTTAAAATATATCCAAATATAGATAAATAAAATAATGCTAACTTTAACATACTGTAGTTTGACCACTCTATTCATAAAAATACTGTGCTTTATTTTAATATAGGTGTCAACAAAATGTGTGGCATCAACCATTACCAGGATTCTTAAATCATCCTTATATAATGAGTGCATAAGTGCTGTCAGGGAGAAATATGCTTGCTAATGACCAGACTATGGAACTTCAGAGGGACATACCCAACCACCAAATGCCTTCTCCAGCTCTGAGGCCACTGCCAGACTCAGGTGATCATTGTTATGATTGGCTACAACCTGAAAAAGACACAAAATTGCACGTTAAAAGTAGAAAGGTAGGATCATCATCTACCAATGAGTCAACAGTGACTGCATCTCTTAATAATATCGCTCAATATTTAAGAAAAGAGGAAGCAGGAGGTTTTTCTATAATGTAAATCACTACCAGGGACTTAGGATGATCTCTGACAGCAAATATAATGTTGATTATGGTAACCTAACCTCCAGCCCTCCTGTGTCTGAAAGGGATAATATGAGATCAGGTGTTACGTATGTATTATACAAAAGTACATAATACTCATCTATCCTAGCCATATTTTCCACCATTAACTCTTTCAGTACAATGGTGCTCTTTTCTGAGTATTTTTGCTATATCCAGACCAATTAATTAGCTTACAAAATGCCTGTCATACTAGAAATGTCACCTAAGTACTGTAATATCCACTAACCTTTTCGTTATTACTAATGGTATGTATATCTTCCATTGTTTATTCTTGCTACCGGTACTTCAAACAATTTTGTTTGAGAAAGGCCTTTTATACCCATGGGGTTTAACTAGTTCCACAAATGGGAAATGAATCCTAATCGTTAAAATATTCTAACACTAGTCTCTGCACCAGTACATACTGTAATCAGTATGGTAATCATATAAGGTATACAGTATTTGTACAGTTTCTTCGTATTGTTGTATCGTTTATAAAGGCTCCAACATGTATGCATGCATTGGCTGTGGTCACATAATGGCAACTCTCCATACTGCTCAATCTCTGGCAGCCTCCCTATTCAGTCCCTTATCCCTGAGGTCACACTTTATGACCTCGTCCCAGGTCTTTCTCGGTCTGACTGTCGCAACCCTACCTGACATTCATACTTCTTATTTTCTGCACCCAAATGTCACCCTCCATCCTCTCCACATGCCCAAACCATCATAGTCTACCCCTCCAGGCTCATAACAACACCAATACACTCCAGTCTGATCCTTCTCTGAAATTCTTCAATTGTAAACCTAGCCCCCCCCCTCCCCCCAAACCTCACATTCAGGGACACATTATTGTACAAACTGGTTATACACAAGGCATTCCCGACACAAATATTTCTGATGATATCCATTATCATTTGCTGAGTAACCCCAATGTCTGGCCAAGCAGATCTATCAACCGCAAGCAAGGAATTGCCCCCGTAGGGTCATCCCGTGCAGTGAACTGATGTTCCCTTATGGCAGACAATGCCTCGCCAAAGTGAGGCAAGGGGAACAGTGAGGAAGTTTGGTTTCTAGATGGATGCCACATTT
Source organism: Birgus latro (assembly GCA_018397915.1). Classification (NCBI taxonomy): domain Eukaryota; kingdom Metazoa; phylum Arthropoda; class Malacostraca; order Decapoda; family Coenobitidae; genus Birgus; species Birgus latro. The sequence continues at coordinate 21,244 of JAGKTI010011271.1, forward strand.
CTGTCTCTCCACCAAGTTAAAAGGACCACTATTGTAGCCACCACATCACCCTGTTATCTTGTTATATGGTTACCATCCAGCATTATAAGTTATTTCCGAGGTTACAGAAAACTACTGGGCTTGTCACTCAGTGTGAGTGTGGAGTCACCTGAAGTGGAAAGAAGGGAGGAACAGAAAAAGACTGATAGAAATGAAGGAAGTACTGTAGGCAGCTCTACATCAAATGAGTGGATGATGGTCATCACCACCTACCAACTTCATCATATGTGTCCCCAAAGTGTACCAAAATGGTTCATTAGCTACAGTCACATGGTCCATACCAATTCTTCCACTACAATCATTCTTCACAATGTAACTACCCAGTTTATACTCAATCACAATGCCTAACTGAACAGAAATCCTATCTTTGCTACTCAAAACAGGAATAGGAAAACACAAAAGAAGGGGAAGCTATCAAAAGAGTGCTCGGTGATATCGTTTTATCATTGCTCCATCCCATGTGTAATACCATTTAAAAGCAGCTTCAACTTTTACATCACTTTTGCAATACCAGTACCTAAAGGCAAGAGTCATTTTGTCAACTTCCTAATTACCTCTGCCACAAAACTGAAGGAGATTATGTTTTCACCTGAGTGTCTGTTTCTTAGTACTGTACAAGATACTGTATTTCAAAATGTTGTTAGATTTCAATGAAAAATTGTGGATAAGCGGAGTGTTAGAGTTGACCAAATTTTGAAATGGATTCAGATCCAGATGCAGGAAATAATAAATTTATTGGTGTGGGGGAGGTATGCATTCTCTGAAGTTGTTGGTTGACCCCAGTCCCACTCCTTATACTAATTTCACATTTTGGTACTGGAGAGGGATGCATTCACTAGCTGACAACAGTAAAATAGAGCTGCTCTGGTGCCTGGTTATACAAATGTCCCTATCTCCCTCTCTGTTCCCCCAATGGAGGATGGTAGATTGTGGGAAGAAGGTATCTTAAACCCACAGTCCACTAGGTTCATATTCAGTTTAGTATGGGGGTTCAAACTACTTCATCTACTATAATCACCTTTTATTACAGAAGAAAAATCTGAATAGTATTCTGTCTCTCCTATATGAGGATCAAACATTGCTGAAGCCCTTGAAGTTGTCTTTCACTGATAATGAACAGAACTAACTGTAAGACAGAGTTAATACCACAACCATTGCCAACCTGTATGCCAAGGGGTAAACCACTGGAAGAGAGGCCTAGAGGGCACTGAGTTGATGGAAGGAGTGTGACATTGATGATGGCAGTGTACACAAAGTTGAAGGGCCGGAAGATCGGCTGGCTGTGGTAAGGGGCAACAGTGGGGTGACTTGGGAACAGCAACACACCATCATCACCCAGCAGCTCCTGCGGAAGTGTGGTAAATCAATATATTTATAAATAAGTATCAGTATCCAGATCCTCCCTCTCTTGGTTACACTAAATCACGAGTCCTAAGAACTAACATCAATGCTCCAGTAACTCAAGTGCTGTACATACACGTGAAATACTGTAGTTACCACAAATAAATTTTTCTAATCCTATTATGAACTGATAGCATTTTGTATGGCAGTGTTCCATGCATGTAAAGGTACAGCCTTGCTTATCTGAAGGCCACTTTCCATATCTTCACATAACAACTTAAAGCCACAACCGATGTGAATAGGAAGACTTGAGGTGCTGTTAATAAAGCAAACATGAATAACACATAACCAGGACCATGAATATCCTGATCCTACTGTAATTATCACCCTATATCTAGCTATTAGGCAAGCAGCAGCATAACTGAGTGAGTGAGTGGCTACCTGTGGATATAATGGATTACCAAGAAACTGCAAGTCTTGCTATAATTAAATCTAATCACTCCACCTGCAAGGTACTGCACCTCCATATTTTCTGCCTTATGTTGCAGGAAACCTGTCATCCATCACACCATCATTATTACCAAACACTGAAATTCTCAGCATTCCTTCATTCTTTTCCATTACTTTCACTATAATTTCTCATAACCCCATACTGTTGACGGTGAACCATTGTGATGAAAACACACAGCTTATTTCACTCCAACCTATCAATAATGAACCTGATTATGCCTATGGGAGAAAAGTTAAAAATAACACTACCTTAATCTCCTTCTTGAGGTCTGAACACATTGTCAGTAGCTTGGGAAAATTTTCTGATTTTTTGCCCATGTCATTTAACTTCTCCATCACACCCAGCAGCAGGCCAGGCAATGTATGGTGGGAGACTCTCAAACACCACTTGACTAGTTCCAACCATACATTGATACTTCCCTGTGTATGGAAAGATTAACTGTCAAACAAACAAACCATTTTTTTGTGTTGAAACTTTTATTAAAGTCATTATTATTATTATTCATTTATTCATCATTCAATCCTTTCTTGCTCCATGAGGAGCACAGGGACCCAGGGCTATGCTACATAGTCCAGACATTTAAGTTAAGAATGTCCAGTGTGCTCACTCCCAAAGTGGCATTACGTGAGCAATAATTCCCAACCAACTCACAGAGGTAAATTTCTATGGGCTCCATCTGTTCTTAACCCAATAGAACTCTAGGTGTCGTTTGGTTATATGGTTACCATCTACTGCAGTATATGATTTCCTAGGTTACAGAAGATGCTTTGCCTTGTCACTGTAAAGTCACTTGAACACAGCAATCCTCTAACCCAGTTAACCACATTCACAAGGGGTGAGGAAATCTACAGCAAAACAAACACTGAAATAATCAAATTAATTTTCCTTTCTATTTCACCTACTGACACCTTAGCTTGAGATGCAAATAAATGCATGCATGCAGACAAGGCAGCACTCTTACATGTTCACACATACATAACCATACTAGGGAAAAAATATATATACTGCATGTACACTGCTCTCAATACAGTACAACAGACTTTCTTTCATTCAATGGGTCTCGTACACAAATACAGTAGTCCTCTCACCTGTAACACGTGGCACATGGCTGCAACTACTAAAAGATCTCAGACTTACCTTTTTGAGTGCTAGTTCCTGACAAAAAGTGGGTGCCTCCTCTACACTTCCCAGCTTGGCAAAATATATAGGTAGGGCAGCCTTCAGTTTCTTCAGTACAATCTAGATAACAAAGAAATGAGTTAAATCTAGCACCACATTTCCTGACAAGAGCATCATCAATTCCCAAATTCACTCATCAAGGAAAAACTGCCACTCTTTACCAGATTATTTACTTTTCAGTATCAAAGTCAGTCAACTAAACCCCGTTCTTTTTATGTGCCATCTGTGTCACTGCGAGAAAGGGAGAAATAACATTTTTACTTACTGCTATAAGGTTGAGAGGCTGTAATACAGGCAACCCCCCAAATTCACGGTACCCGCTTTTATGCAGATTTTCCCCCAGTAAAAATAATTTGCCCTAACTTATTTTAGCCATACCCATTAAATGCTCATTTGTTAGTAAAGTTTTTATACAGCTCTTCAATATATATCCTTGATATTTTATGGTGTTTTCTGGTCCCAGATATTTTTTTTTTTTTTTAAGGTCTCTGCACACTGCTGTGGTGTCAGTGTCAGTCAGCAACAACAAATTTAGCCTTAATTCTTATACCCATTTACAGGTTATTTCTTACTGATAAAAATTGTATACTGTACAGTACAGTATAAATCTGTGCTGTTTTAAGCCAGTTTTAGGTTCCTGTGATAATTTCTAGGGGCTTACAGGGGTAATAGGCTACCGTAGGTGCATTTTGGGGGGCTGCATCAAATTTAGGTGGAAATTCCAAATTCACAGGGGTCCGTGTTCCTTAACCCCCATGAAATGGGAGAGTTGCCTGTATAGTCAAATAGAAGCAAAAACTGGTCTGAGTCTACCATCTCTATATTGGGACGGATTTTATTTTATCCTTCCTTAAATATCATTAAGCTTTATTTCTCCTCCATTTCATGTGTTTGTCCAGCAAAACAAAAAAAATTAGGCTTATAAGAAACATGTAATGATTTTTCGATACAATATACAGTATTAGCACAACATGGCTTAAGATCGTACATTCTGACTATGAACAAAAACCGTCCTGTGTCATCTACCCCGCTGGACCAGCCAGGCTGGCCTTTTTAAGGCCAAATTCTTCAAATTTGGCTTTTTTTTTTTAAGTGGTTGGCTCTAAAAAATATGCTGGTTGGCTTATTCTTGTAATTTGGCTTTTTTTTGGCTTTTTTCCTAATACTGTATGTAATATATTTTGATAATTTCTAAGTGATCCTTTATATTACTTTTAAAATCATGAACTCATCTGTTACAAACTAACTTAGAATCCCATAAAATGAATTAAAGAAAATGAAGTCCTATGTTTTCTTTATCACAAGTGGTATCGTACTTTGGAGCTGTCACCATAGTGGAATTTCGGCCAGCGCTCTCATCTCCGCACGATTTTAGCTTTAAATAATGTACAATTTTCATATGAAAAACTTTGTGGATTTTCTTCAGCATTTTTCAGATGAAGCATTATTCTTTTAGAAAACTATATTAAGGTACAGTGGGGCCTCTTGGATAGCGACCTTATTAGTCCACCAAAATGGCCGCTATCCATGAAGTCGCTACCCGAGGGGCAAACTTCGTACCTAAAAAAATTAATGCAGTCCTGGACTCCTTCAGCTATACCCCTAATTTCCTCCATTACCGAACAGTATCACGTCATATTTCTTCAGTACTGTAATAAGATAAACGTATACTACATATTCAAAAAGTTATCTTTTTCTTTTCCTCCATGCAGTATTGTTTCTTTGGCTTGCCACGCATGTATTGTCTGGCCTTTTCGGTCACTTTACATTACCAGCACTTCCTGTTTTGTTTTTTCCCTGGGCCACCACCACCACTTGGGCCAGCCTCTGAAGTTGAAGCCATGATATTAGAACACTCAGTAGCCAGACAATAAATGGAAGGTCACAAAAAGCTTTAACAATGGCGAGACTATGACAAGTTGAATGAATGCGCGGCACGTGGATAAACAAACAATCGTCTTCTTCTTCTTCTTGAGGTAACTGCGGGGAGGTTCACCTTCCACCCATCAGTATCGCCTAGATACCGGCATTCCCCCAAGAGAAAAGTAAAGGTCTATCTATCTATCTATTGCCAGACACCATAATCCCGTAAGGGGTGGCCATTTGACTTTGAGTTATTTTTTTTTATGGGGAGGGGCACTAACCCTCCACCAACCCACTTGTTGACACATAGGGAGCACGTACGGTTTGGTTATATGGTTACCACCCAGCGTTGTAAATGGTTTCTTGGCTTACAGGAAACCATTTGGCTTGTCACTCAATGTAATGCCACCTGTAAAGGAAAGAAAAGCAGTAAGAAGTGACAGGAAATATAGGAGAAATAGGAAGAAAGGAGGGCAGGCACAGAAAAAGAATGATAAAGGCTAAGGAAGAAGTAGGCAGCACTACATCAAGTGAGTGGATGATGATGTAGTGCTGCCTACTTCTTCCTTAGCCTTTATCATTCTTTTTC
>JAGKTI010011272.1:0-12070 GCA_018397915.1 Birgus latro
CGTAGGTATACTTTATTAATTAATACTAATTAGAATATCGTGATGTGGCGAGATAAATAAGAGTCGGGAAATAAATGAGTTTAAAAAAGTATCTTGTTCGACCCCACATAAATTAATAAAACTAAATAAAGACACGAAATAAAACTCCTATGTTAACCCTCCGAGGACGTAGGAGATCTGATGTAATTTATTTTTCAGGAGGCAGACGATTTTATATTTTAGTTTCGTCCCCTTGTTGTCACCAGGCGATTTTATTCAGTACAGAAAGTCCTTTAAGGGTTGAATAAATACAGAATAAATAGACAGCAAACCACACACAGACAGGACAGACAGGATGAAAGGGTTTGACCTGGAGTGGAGGGAACTGAACTGAGAGAGGGAACGGAGAGAGAGGGATTGAAAAGAGAGGAGATGGCAGGGAAGTGAGGAGGAAGAGGGAAACCGGAGGGTGAGAGGGAATGAGAAAGGGTGAGGGGGGTCGAGAGGGAGGAGGAGAAGGAGAGAGAACATTGAAGGAGGGAAGGAGAGATAAAGGGGAAAAGACTTGGAAGGGGGCAAAGTAAATAGAGGCAAAGGACTGAATCTGAGAGAGAGAATGTGGACGAGAGAAAAAAAATGAGAGACGGAAGAAGGGATGAAACAGTAAAGAGAACTGGAGGATGGGTTAAAAGGGCAAACTGCATATGAGAGAGACGTGATAATTCCCAACTTCCTAGTGTTCTTTTATTTTAGAGTTGATATACAGTAAAGCTCCTGACGCCAAATCATGGAATCAGTGAAGGTATTTGGCACTTGCTGAAAGGCGCTTCCTCGATCCTAAATGGCAGTACTATCGTCAGTTTAGGACCCTTTCTTGCACCTCTTCCTTACTAGGATAACTTTGCATATGACACGCTGATATTCTCTTGTATATTATTTTTGAAATGTAGATATTTAAAAGACATAGATGACGTACAAGACAAGAATATGATAGTTTACAAAATAAATTGGTAAGAAAGACGTGCCCAGAACCCTCCTAAGCTGACGAGATACTGATCTTAAAACACATGTCTACTTATTAAGCAGATGACCTGTTGATAGTAACCGACCCTGTGGCTTCGTACTTGTGTTCTGCAGGGACAAAGTGCGAGATTACGGTGGGGTTCCGCTCGGGACTCTTGACAGATACAGTTCGGGTGAGAGCGAGCTGGGCAGGCTTGCGGGCTGGGGCGGGCTTGAGGCGGTCCGCAGATGGGGCCTTAACCCTTGGGGCGCTTGGCTGCTTGCTGGCCCTGTTGATGGTGACGGAGCCGGTGGCTTCGTACCTGTGGTCAGCCGGCAGGAAGTGGGAGATGACGTTGTGGACTCTCTCGGGCGTCTTGACCGATACGGTGCGATGGAGTGCAAGCTCAGAGCCAGAGGAGCGAGAGGAAGAAGAAGCAGAGTGGGAGGCGGAGGATGTCTTTGGTGCAGCCACAAACACAGCCTGGGCAGGTCGTATGGAAGAACGGTGTGAGCTGCTGCGGCTATCCAGGGTAGCGCCACCGACAGCTTCATAAAGGTGGTCGTTGGGGGTGATGTGTTCGATGACTGTGGAGGTGCGTTCTGGGGACTTGACACGAACTGTACGTGTTACAGTCTTGCCATCGACGGTCCTGCTGTCGGAGGCAAAGGCTGAGCCGCTGCTGGTGAAGGTGGTCTGACCAACGCCCCGCCCTGTCCCAGATGAGCTGGAGCTCTTCCGCGACGTCTGGAAGAAGTTCCTTGACTCAAAGGACTCATCAGAAGCAAAGGAAGGACCGAAGCTATGGAGGTCCAGGTCCAATGCTCCAAGCCCAGAGAAATCTGAAGAGCCAGACGATTTAAACGAGGATGACTTGGAGAAACTGGATGATGAACTATGTGAGGAATCTGAGCCTCCTGAACGCCCACCACCAGAACCGTGTGATAAACTTCCTGATCCAGAGGTCTTGAAGGAGGAGCTAGATGAACCTGATGCACCAGAGGACTTAAAGACGGAGCCGGAGGAGCCAGTGCCACTAGCGTGTCCTCCAGCAGAACCTGATGATCCAGAGGATTTGAAGGAGGAACTAGAGGCTTTGAAGGAGGAGCCAGTTGAGCCAGAGCTACTAGCGTGTCTTCCATCAGAGCCACGTGAAGAACCTGATGATCCAGAGGATGTGAAAGTGGAGCTAGAGGCCTGGAAAGAGGAGCTAGGGGAGCTAGATCCACCAAAGTGTCCTCCAGCAGAGCCATGTGAGGAACCTGATGCTCCAGAGGCCTTGAGGGAACTGGAAGAAGTTGCAGACTGGGATGATTTGCTAGCTGAATCTCCAAATGAAGCCGATGAAGATCCACCAAAGTGGCTAGATGCACCATGAGAGGACGTTGATCCAGAAGCCTTGAGGGAAGAGGAGCCACCAAAGCCTGCTGATCCAGAGGACTCTGAGAAAGAGGAGCTGGTAGAGCTTGATGATCCAGAAGACTTCAGGGCAGAAGTGCTTGAAGAGCTTGATGATCCAGAAGACTTGAAGGCAGAGGCGCTGGAAGAGCTTGATGATCCAGAAGACTTGAAAGATGAGGACTTAGAGAAACCTGAAGACCCAGAGGAATGAGAGGACCCAGAGGACTGAGAGGACCCACCACTGTAACCGCCAGTGAAGGAGGCTCCTGAACTCCCACTAGCTTGCTTGGAGGAGGACCTGCTGATTGACCCGGAAGCCTGGTGAGCTGATCCACCCACGGAAGACCCACTGGTGTGAGATATAGCAGACCTGATTTCAGCCTCTGACTCCTCAGAGTAGGTACAGGGTCCGAAGACTAACCCACTGAGATTATTCTTGCCAGGACTTCTTGATCCTGGCACACGCACGAGTCGGTGTCCACAGATGTGACTAGGAGGACCTACGGAGACAGCCTGCTGGGATGACGACGAATCAGAACGGACAACCTGCTGTGCTTCAGCCTGGGATTCAGCAAACATAGCAGCGGCATTTTCCTCAAAGCTCATGTTCTCGTCAGACTGGTAATCGTTGTTGACGCCGGAGATAGCGAAGTCGGCAAACCTGGTGATGCCCTGGTTCTTGAAGATGGTTGCTGGGGCGTAGATGTCGGCCTCAACCGGCCTCAGCTTGACACCAGAATCCTGACGCCTCACCTTCACCTGTTGGGCATCATAGTGACGTGGTATTACAGAGGACCTTATTCTAGGGATTGTATTTGTGTCCATTAGGAGACTAACACATGTTAATAATTTCCTCTATGATATGCAGTCAATGACGATATTTTGTGTACGTCTAGGAGGTTTTCTACATTGTACGACAAAAAAAAGAAAGCTCATAGTACAACACGAATATCAAATCTGTTAGGCACAAAGAAATTTAAAGAAAACTCTGACTGAAAAAAATAAGGAAAACATTATGAATAAGAAAAAATAAGGAAAATAAATACAAGACAACAATACTCACACCATACCTGTAGATAATCAGAAAAAAAGAATGACATTAAACCCTTCAATACGATTATGCCTCTTCTCTATTTATCTTTGGTACCCACGGACGATTTTACTTAACCTAAGGGAAACCTCTCACAGTGAAGGTGTTAGAGACAGTCTCCACTATGAAATCTCCCCAAAGCCATGTAAAATCATTTGGTGGTAAAAACACAAATAATAAAGACATGGCTACCGAAGGGTTAGTGGCAGTAGTAACTATAGCCCCACGTTCATCTCAAGGTAAACCAAGTGGACTGCAGATTGAAGGTGCCCCTCTCCTGCAATCCACAATCCTTCTTTCGAGGGACAGGGAAGTAGGTGAGGGATGTTTGTATAACCAGGCAATAGGTCAACCTAGTTATATCAGTGTCACCACAAGAAGGCGTCCCTCTCCAGCACCGTAGGAGAAGTAAACAAACATTACAGCTGCAATCATAATACTGTTCCTTTCTGACCTGGACAGGGTAATAGATTAAATAAACATACTTACTTTCCAGTCTCAATGATATCAACTTAAAAAAATAATGTTAATGAAAGCGCATTATTGCTATGAATAGTCTGTAAGCTCGCAACAACTGAAGACTCTGCTGCTAATAGTAATCAAATTCAGATTCTGCAAGCCAATGTACAATATCTGATCAGAGGACAAGCAACTAAAATTTTGTAGCTGAAGCAAAAAAGGCGGATTTTGTGCTTGGCGACAACTAGGACTCAAAATAACCTGCCAATTCTGTGATGTGTTGAGCTATCCTTATAGGTAATAAGTAGGCCAGGTATATATATATAATACAATGGGTTAAGGATCCGGCAGTTACTAGTAAAGCCAATTGGTGTCACTTATTTTCTAATATTAAATAATTTATATACAAAATAACTTTTTTTTTTCTTTTGTGTCCTTTCATGTTCTTTTCTGTTCTCATGTCTGTTCAATGTCGCAGATGCTGTTGGGGGAAAGAGTTGATGATGTTTATAACTGATTATATTAACATGTAGTTTATACGGTACGTGGACGAGTGGACAGACGGACAGACAGGTGGTAAGTGACATGTAGACAGAAACGTGAAAGACAGACAGGTGGTGAGTGACATGTAGACAGAAACGTGAAAGACAGACAGATGGTGAGTGACATGTAGACAGAAGAGTGAAGAAAAGACAGTCAGAGACGTATAGGTGGTGAGTGACAAGTAGACTGACAGACTGACAGATGGAGATAGACAGGTGGTGAGTAAAATGTAGACACACAGACAGAAGCGAGAAGGACAAACAGATGTGAGTGACATGTAAACAAATATAGAAACGTGAATGACGACAGACAGACGATGCGTGACATGTAGACAAGCAGACAGATAGAAACGTTAGACAGATGGACAGACTGAAAAGGCAAGGAAGAAGTGAAAGAATGGAGAGAGAAGGAGGAGGCTGAGAGTAAAGAGACCTGAAAGAGATATGGACACTGAGAGACTTGAAAGAGTAGAGAGAACTGAAGAAGGGTTGAGGGTTGAAGGTACTAAGAGGCGGACACTGTTAGACTGGAAAGAATGGAGAAGAACTGAAGAAGGAGATTCGTGTAGTCGAGGAGGTGAAGACACATGTAGTTGAAGAGGTGAAGATACATGTAGTTTTCGTGTACCTGGTATCCCTTGACAGGATGGGCAATATAGGTGTAGTTGTAGAGGTAAGCATCAGGCAACAGCACAGTGTACCATCCGTGGGTCACTCCGTCAGACGTCACCCACTCGTCCCGGCTCTGGTAGTTGGTGTTCAAGTCGTCCTTCACCCTCACGCTGAAGCTGTACGGGTCTGAGCCCTGAAGGAGGAGGCGTTGCTGTACCGGCATCTTTTCTAGGGACCTCCCCCATTTTCTCTCTCTTTTAGGAGGCATGTAACTGGACTGCATTGAGAAGCTATGTGTCTTCTGAAACTCTCTTTTTATAAGAGGACATGTAACTGGACTGGACTAAAGAATTATGTGTTTCCTGGACCTTTCGTTGGTAGGAAGAGATGTACCGGGGCTATGAAAATAAACAGTTTCTTGTATTCTGACCTAGAAATGAAGTAGCGGTAAGAATGTGCAAATCATGATCATATATCTGACAGGAATATAAATGTTTGGAGATTCTTGTATTCTTACTCAAAAAGTGGGTACAAATGTAATAATGTATCTGATGGGAAACTAAAAGAGGAGTGGATACTCAAGATAGACTGTGTAGAATCTCAGGTCGAGATAAATGAGCAAACATACAATCAGTTCCCTGTCGTAAACAATGCTTTTGCAAGAGGGACAAGAAAAGGACAAGTGACAGTTCCCAAACCTTTTGTTCTTCTTGCAAAAATAGATATGAATTTCGACAGAGAGTGTGATCATAAATTCGTCAGTGCATCGGAACGCTGTATCGGAGTTAACACTTTCAGCCATATGAGTGCAATTGTGCGTGAATTATTATCTTCATTAAAGGAGAAATTCACTGTGTTTGAGGCGTTTCAGCTCTAAATTTTGAGGAGTTTCGAGGTTTGTCTGTAATGAAAACACTGTGTAGTCTAGGCAAGTTCAAAACCTTAGCTGTGTGCTATGAGAGTAAGCTTCCAAACCCTTAGTCTCTCTGGCATACGTTGTTGAATTTGCGTCCTTATGACACACACAGGAAAAAGCTGGCCATGGCTGAAGGTGTTAAAATGTGGGTAGAATGTAATGTCTCTTCCCAGTTCATGAAGACTGGAACTAGCGCCTGACAAAGCAACTAAATATAGACTGCGTATAACAACATGCTGGGATGAGAGTAGAAAGCTCAGGGTCGGATTCTTAGCGGCTCTAGAGATATCGTAAAACTTTTCTGTTAGCTTTATTCTCGCTACTTTCAGGCGATTTTATTCACCTTAAGAAAGATCTCATATCGAAGTTCATAAAAGGTACATCTAATTGCTTAAAAAAAGAGTCTTCCCTAAATAAAATCGTCTGGAGAATCAAGAATAAATATAAAGAAGTTCTCAGGTCGAAGGGGTTAATAATGAGGCGGAGACATGCTTCTAAAATTAAAGTTACTGAAACAATGGAGAAGAGCACGTTGAGGTTATGGATTAGTGGGAATTACTCTTATACTGCATCCCGGGGACAAAGTTCGCCTAATATTTCATTTTTTTTTTACTTCTCACTCTCCCCTCTTGGCTAATATTCCTGAGAGAGGCTTCGAATGCTTCTCTGTCCATAGATTATTCCCTTTGATAGGATGCGTCTGAGAATAAAGTGACAGACAGGCCCTAAGTGTAAGACAAGAACAGTGGAAGAGTAGACGAACTTTTGCCCTTGACTGTACTGTTGGGGAAACGGGATTAGCTAAGATATCTACCAAGAGCAAGGAGGTTTTGGAAGCAGCTAAATGGAAGAACTAGTAACCAATGTGTCTTGTGGTTATATTCTAAGCAGCATACGAGAATTTATGATACTTCTTCCTTAAAGATTTATTGAACATATTAAACTTTGATATTTTCTTTTTATGTTACTTATATACTTCCAGCAGTGATAAATTTTGCCACAGTAACATGCAAGAGAATATAACTGGCGCAATAGACAAAATAAATCGGTGAGGAAGAGCTGTCACGAAGCCTCCTGTGGCACAGGAATTTGACAGGACAGTGAAGTATTCAAATAGCAGAATTATATCCACTTATGAAAATGCTGTTCATTTTGAAGATCACTAAATAACTGTTTTGATACAATACTACGCATGAATTAACAATCATATTACTTCGTGGTTTTGAGCGCTTGTGAACTTTTGAAATCAGTGCATCGTTAAGAAACGAGAGGTAAATCATTATTATTATTATTATTATTTTTATCATCATCATCATCATATGGATATAATTCTTGCCACTGATAATCAGTTCCAGCCAATACTCACGCTATTAGTATCATCTTCCGACTGCCTGGTCTGAGCAATCTTAACACCCGACCTGGCTGCCTCTGCCCTGAAGGCCTCAAGCTCTGCTGCGAGTTCAGCTGCGGATGCAGAACTCCCACCACGGTACTGGTCTGCTAGCTGGTAAGAGTAGCTCTGTTCGGCACCTGAGGAGGAAGATCGGGAGGCGGATTCGCGTGCGGCGGCAGCAGCAGCCTGGGAGCTTTGGGAAGCTGAAGCTCTGTAGCCAGATGAATGACTGGATGACGAGGATCGCTCACTAGACCTAGATGATGAAGTTCTTCTGGCACTTGACCGGAAGCTCTGCTGGCACTAGATACTGATGAACTGCTGGCACCAAATGCTGATGAGCCACTGGCACCAAATGCTGATGATTCGTGGGCACTAGATCCAGATGTCTTGCTGGCACCAAATGCTGATGAACTACTGGTACTAGATCCTGAAGCCCTGCTGGTGCTAGGTTTTGATGCCCTGCTGGCACTAGATGTTGAAACCCTGCTGGCACCAGACGCTGATGACCCACTGGCACCGAATCCTGAAGCACTACTTTGTGATGCCCTCACTCCAGCACTGGATGAAGTTTTCCTGCTACCAGCAGCTGAGGCCTGACCAAATATGGCAGATGAAGCCTGTCTGCTGCTACTGGCTCCTGCTTGGCTGGAGAAGCTGGCTGAACCATGTTCCCTGCCACTACTTGATGACTGGCTTGCACCATAAGAAGCTTGACTTCCAGCACTGGCTGAGGCCTTCCTGGAAGCAGACGATGATCGTTGGCTAGAGCTAAAAGATGACTGACCCCCTGAACTAAAACTCTGGCCCCGTGATGATGACGTTGACTTGTGGATGACAACAGAACCAGTGGCATCATAGCTGTGTTCAGCTGGCACAAAGTGGGAGTGGACATTGGTCACTCGCTCTGGTGTCTTCACACTGACAGTGCGGGCAATAGAGAGCTCGGAGGCAGATGAGGAACCTGAATCAGTGGAAGATTTTACGGGACGACGCTCAACTGGGGAGGGTTTGGGAGGGGGAGGAGGGGCTGGTCGTGGGGCTGGTCGAGGAGCCGGTCGAGGAGCTGGTCGAGGCTCAGGCCTGGCTACAAACTGAGCTTGTGATGCAGAACTGCCTGAGATACGCTTGGTAGAACTGGAAGAGCCTCTCTTGATGGTAACGGAACCAGTTGCTTCATACTTGTGGGTCGCTGGGGTGAAGTGAGAGATTACACTAGAAACTCTGTCTGGAGTCTTAACAGATACAGTGCGAGTCAGCTCCAAGCCTGAAGCAGAAGTGGAAGCTGCCTTGACAGTCTTACGCTCAGCAGAGGGGATCCTAATGGGAGCAGGGGGAGGGGATGGGCGTATAGGTTCGGGGGCACGGGCTGGGGCACGGGGTGGGTCAGGGCGAGGTCGTGGTTTAGGTCTTGGTTGAGGTCTGGCTACAAACTGAGCCTGAGATGCTGCTGCTCCCGATGAGCTGCCTGAAAAACGCCTGCCGGAGCTGGAGGTCTCCCTGTTGATAGTGACAGAGCCAACAGCCTCGTAGTGATGGTCAGCTGGGACAAAGTGCGAGTGGACGTTAGTTACTCGTTCTGGGGTCTTTACGCTAACAGTGCGTTGGAGCTTAAGCTTAGAGCCTGAGTCAGAGGTGCTCACGGAAGGGCGGGAAGCTGGGAAGGGAGCTGGTTGAGGCTCAGTAGCAGGACGGGCCCTGGGTCGAGGAGCAGGCGCTGGCCGAGAGGGTGCCTTCCTAACCTGGGATACCTGAGATGGAGCAGCTGGGACTCGCCTGGATGATCCTGTATTGATTGTCACAACTCCAGTGGCCTCATAGCGATGGTCAGCGGGGACGAAATGCGAGATGACGTTGGACTTACGCTCCGGAGTCTTGACAGTTACTTTGCGGTGAAGGGTCCGCTGGGATTCAGAAGTGGAAGGTTCGGGGGCTCGGGGTCTAGGTGGAGCAGGGTCTGGGGGGTTATAAAGTACTGGGGTGGCGGGGCGGGGGGGTGATCTAGGGGCCGCTGGTCGCTGGGGGGGGTCCTTCGATATGACTACTTCCCCTGTGGCCTCGTAGCGGTGGTCGGCCGGCAAGAAGTGAGAGATAACATTGCTCACTCGCTCTGGGGTCTTCACAGTCACTTTGCGGGACAATACCTGCAGAAGGATCTCAGTCACACAGTTTACCTAAAAATTTTAAATACTTGTTTTAATTTTTTGTCCCCTTTTTTTTTTACTGAAGAAAAAAATCAGAAGCCTCAGAGGACCTCGGTTAGATAGTTTACCTATAATCTTAAAATACCTGTTTAACTTAATTATTTAAAAGCAGGGGGGTAAAAAGTCTGACAACACCTGCAGAAGGAGCTCAGGCACGGACGTTATTATCTAAATACTTTTTGTGAGCTGCCAGTGAAGGGCAACTTTGGCTTGCGGTACACAGGGTTCACGTTTTAGATGATCCAGGGGCTACTACGACTACGACTACTACTACTACTACTACTACTACTACTTCTACTAATACTAGCGCAACTACTATTACTTTTTTATACAAAAGAAAAAAATACCCAATGCCAGAGGCCCACGGAAAAAAAATCGCTTTTCCAAGGCAAAACTGAATAAAATAGCGTCATTGAAGATCCATTCATTTCGAAATGCCAGGACCTCAGTCGATCACTTTACTTGATTTCGCGTTGTAGTTAAAAATTTCAAACTTCCATAAAAAGATTTGCGTAAAACAGGTTACTGAAATCCTGGAACAATTGTGGAAAACCCTAACTCAAACATTTTATCTGCAATTCAATAGTTCATTCATTTTAACTAGGCGGAGATTTTCATCCTCTTGTTGCTCATTTCCTGCTGCTCAGTAATAGAATTAAACAATACTATCATGCTACATCCTTTTCCATAACACTTCTTCGTGACTAGCGCCATTTTCTAGCATTTACCTATTGCTGCAACTCGGCATTCAAGATGAAGAGATGGCAATTTTACAACTATAATTTTTTCAACTTAATTTGGCCCATATTGTTTAGAAATCTTTTTCACTAAACTCAGTGGCAGAAAACGGCAAGGAAAAGGCTCTGTGTCCTTTAAACAGCATTTCTTCATGACTAACACCGCATTCTTGTGTGAAATTACGTAAACAGCCTACCGTACTATATTATACATTATTCTTTCCCTTTATTTCCTTTCTCTTCCTTTCCTTTCTTTGCATTACTCTGCTTCTCTATCTCCTCCATTTCTTGCTGCTCCTCCTCCCCCTCCTCCTCCTCCTCCTCCTTCTCATGATCAGCATCATATATTCTTTCTCAGCCTCTTAATATTCCTTAATCATCATATAATCTTCCTCAACCCCCACTTAATCCAAAATCATCATCACTCACCTCTCGTCCACTTGAAGGTTTTTCGGCCCAGACCGATGACACAAGGGCCACCACCACCAACACCTGCAATATAAAAGCAACATTATTAGTATCAGTGCAACTGCAAAGGAAAACAAGAAAAACAACATAGCGATAATGATAATAATAATAATAATAATAATGATAATAATAATAATATAAAAATTGCAAAAGGGTTCAATTCCACAACAAAAAATAATTAAAACAGGCTCCTATGCCTCACTCTCAGCTGAATAAAATCGACTGGCGTTAGCTGGAATAGAGTACTAGAGTTGCGCTGATCATGAGAGGGCTAATTGTATAAAAACAAGCTAAAAAAGAGAGAGTTCCTACAGACAGTAGTAAAGCAGAGGTCAGTACTGAGAAAATGTGTTAAGATCTCTGTGATGTTAAGAGAGGACAGATTCAGTGTGTTAGGATAGTGAGTGAGTAAAGTGCCCCCCCCCCCCACCTCCATCCTTTCCTCCCCCCCTCTCTCTCATTCTATCAATGTTAATCCATCTGTGTCTACGTATTTCTGTCTCCGTATATCCATTCCTATGTATATTATCTGTTGATCTTTCTATCTGCATTATCTGTCTGTCTACCCATCAGCCTAAAGTCCATCTATCATCAGAGCAAATACAAATTACAGATGATAATGATAAGCCGTAATGCCCAGATTTAAAAACACTTCCTCTAACAATCACTCATCATCTCTTCCTTCATTTTTGATTCCAGTCCTTCATTCTCTCGTAGATCAAAGTCGCACCAAGCGGTATTAATGTTCAGTGAAGTCAAGGATTATCACTTTTATGTAATCTAACCCAGAAGTAAGTGTGTGTGTGTGTGTCTAGATACCTAACACCTATCCGCTCAGTTGATGACCAGGTAAGAATATAGACTAGAGTGGTGATCTGACTAGTAACCAAGGAGATTCGCTTTAACACTACCATAAGGCTTGTGTTTTAACCCGACCTAGATCTCTTACCCCATTCAGCCCAGTTGCCATGCTTAGTTGGGATGTCATTTAACTTGGGATGTCAATTAACTTGGGATGTCATTTCTCTTGCTTCGTACTTAAGAGGTATAAATCCCCCTCCCCCCTCCCTCTCTCTCTCGTTAATCCCAAACCACCCCTTCCCTCCCTCTTCTACCCTATCCTTTCATCTTCTTTTTCCTATAAAAGAACTCAGTAATCTCTCTCCTCACTCTCTTCCATACAGTAGCTCTCCCTCCCTCCCTCTCTCCCTCTTCCCTCCATCCCTCTCTCTCTCCCACCGTTCCCCCCTCCGTTTTTTCATAGCT
>JAGKTI010011273.1:0-10687 GCA_018397915.1 Birgus latro
GTGTGAAATCATGCATTGTGTGGTGTGGGTTGCAGTATTACATTGTGCGCATGTCTGTTACCTATTTTTACATAAAGAATTGGAGTGGGAAAGGTGTTTTCCATTGCTTATTGTATAACCAGGCAAGATCCACCTTGTCTCACCTGTTGGAACTAGACAGTCACACTCACCGGCGTCACGACGTGAACTGCCAAGGCTCCCGGTTGCATACCACAGGAACCTTCCGATGACGTCATCACTCGTGACTTAGATGTGTCCGTGCGCACACACACTAACACTCTCGTCCTCTCTTCTTAATTTGACAGAAGATTCCAAGGACGAAGCTGGATGGTCTGTTTGCGTCTGATACACACTATGTATCCAATACATAGACTTTTGTTTAATTACTATCAAGACCCAGTCTGTGACCACATACAGATATGTGATGTCTCTTAAAGTATTATAAACTTTCTAGTCTCGGCTGACTGCTGCACGCAGTCGCTCGGTCGAGGCACCTTTCTTGGTGAGACAATCAGCCAGTTGTTGTGATGTATCCACCCAGGATACCTCATCAATCTCCCCCCGCTCCAACATGTCCCACAACACAGCAATATCAATGCACAATCTCCTGTCTTCTACAATCTTACAGGAGTAAAGGGCGTCCACCAGACTCTTGTTGTCGACGAAACACTTTATTTTGATCTTTCCACATCCAGAAACCTCACGCAATATGTTGGAGAGATATACAGCAGTTTCAGCACATTCAAGCAGCGCCAACGCCTCAGCAGATAAGGTAGATTTGACGACCCTCCTGATCTTCCTTGTCTGCCAAAATATAGGACATCTTGCCCCACTAGCATCTCGTAGGAAGATCACAAAACTTCCCTGAGATCCATTGCCTACAAGGCTGGCAAATGAGGCATCCGAAAAGCACTCTATATGACAGTCCTCGATCGGCCCCGTTCTTGGAATGTATAGCGTCATGTTGTCAGTCTTTACCCTTGAGATCACCTTATTGAGTCTAAGCAAATCCGCTACGGTAGCTCGGTTGCTATTCACACTCAACTCACACACATCAAAGGCAATATCTGGCCGAGTGTATGTGGCAATCCAATTGAGTTGCCCAATTAATGCTCGGTACTCCATTTTCTCAGACTCGGACAGCTCCCCTGATATTACTGCTGCACGATGTTTACTCAGCGTGACTGGTTTCAAGGATGAAGCATACTGGAATTGGTCGAGCGTTATGCTGCCATCGATGTTGGAGATGACATTGAGACCAAAGTATTTGAAGGCTTTTGATTCTGAACTGCCGATGAGGGATATTTGACTCAACCGATTTATCACTTGCTGTTCAAACTCATGTGTACCAGCCCAAAGGAAGTCGTCGACGTAGATGCATACAATGCCTTCGACTTTGCCACCATTGCTCCAAGAGAACAGCGCTGAATCCAGCTATGATACTTTAGCTCCGAGACTCAACAACTGATCTTTTACGCGCAGATACCAATGCCTAGCAGCATCACAAAGACCGTAAACAGTTTTCTTTAGTCACCATAACTTACCATTTGCATATTCAGGCGGAGGACGTAAATGAACAACTCTCTCAATGTCGTTACCTTGCAGGTAGGCAGCTTTCACATCCGTAGTATGGCAATCCACTGGTTGGTGGAGGCCAAAGAAAGTGCCAAACGCACTGCTTCCTTTGAACAAGTAGGCGAGTCTTTTCGGAGATCCACTGTGTCTTCCTCAAATCCTCTGGCGACTAAGCGGGCCTTAACAATAGGCTTTCCATTTTTCAGTTTTTCTGTCACAACCCATTGAACCGTTATGGCACCTTGCCCAACATCATCTACTTCCTCATACACATCATTATTCTGCCAATTTGTAATTTCATTTTCCTTAGCACATAATACGGCTTCAGAGTTGAAAAGAACAAGCATTTCTGCATCATCATCAACCACTTCCCATTCGCTAAGATCCTTCTCCAAATCTATCCAATCAATGCTGCCATCAGAGTCCCTCTTCAAATTATAGCAGTGTTTGTACTTTCCAGTGGCTTTACCTGCCCGACTTATAATCCTTCCAGACACCAACTCTCCACTTTTTGAATATATTCCCTTTATACGTTGACCAACAGAAACTTTGGGAAGCTGATTAATCGGAACAGAAACTGTGGGAGGCTCATCGATTGGGACCACACCAGTTATCGCGGACATCACTAGTTGTCGTTCACTGTCTGAAAGTTTGCATGCAGCTAAGAGCATAAAAGCCATCACAGAATTTGGCAGTTCCATGTCCTGCTTGGTAAATTTAAAGTAAACATGCTCAAATTCTGTCACGAACTCCCGAATGTTCATATCACTGGCTCTTCTGAAGTTATACAGCCCAAAAAACGCTGCAAACTGGACATCCTTTGTCCACGAGAAACAAACCGTCTAATTTTTTCAGCAGGGTCTGAACACCATCCTTCTGCTTCAGAACATCTGTTTCAGTCTGCGAAGATGCCACCCTCGCTCTCCCAGACAATGACAGATGAATAGCTAAAGCTTGTTTTTCTGCCGCTAGGTCCGTCAGTTCGCACCAAATGCCAATATCTTTTTTCCAGCTTTCATATGTGGAATCATTTCCCAGTTTTGGAGGCCACTTGGTCGAACACGACGCCATTCTCGAACTACGCTCTGCTACCAGTGTTGGAACTAGACAGCCACACTCACCGGCGTCACGACGTGAACTGCCAAGGCTCCCGGTTGCATACAACAGGAACCTTCCGATGACGTCATCACTCGTGACTTAGATGTGTGCGTGCGCACGCACACTAACATCACCTTTACACATTGTCTATTATGTTATTTATTTTTGTGTGAGACTAGGGGGGTGAGTGTTTTCATTTGCCCATTGTGTAACCAAGCTAGATCCACCTTGTCTGAGTTGTTAAGGAGTAGGAGTTTTGTTTTGAGTGTGATGTTGAGGACCAGGCTGTTAATTTTACAGTTGATAAAAATAAAATTGTGGATCTGTCTGTATGTAATGGTGGTGGGATGTTTTAGCAGATGTTGTTGAAACTTTCTTGGTGTAGTTTTTATTTGTGTAGGTTTGTGTTCTAGCAGATGTTGTTGAAACTTTCTTGGTGTAGTTTTTATTTGTGTAGGTTTGACTAAACTGTAACTGGGTAATAGATGGATGGCTACCATTGACCCTGGGAGGCAGTATTAGGTGAGTAATATGTAGGTACAAGCATGGTTGCTAGCCACATACTCTTAGACAGGAAATGTTCAGTCACAAGTACATGGAGTCAGAGTCCAGTCTGAGAAGCTCTTAAAGTTTTTACAAATCTTATTACACATTTGCATTTTTTTTTTCACAACAATTTCCAGAAGCAGTTGGGAGATAGCTGGTTTGGGCACATGGTTGCTTCCAGTATGTAGAAAACTTCAGCTGTACTGTGGCCAGCCTCAATATGGGGATTCCTTAAGAGGAAGTGTGGCATCATTTATGTACAGTAAACAAAATATATACACCAGCTGATGAAAAAATGAAAATATGATACAGTATGATAAAGAGCCCTCACTTTGCAAAATAGTACTGAAGTCAGTTCCCCTTCCATCAGAGACACTTATAGAGCCGTCGAGGGACACTGTCAAGGTTATACAGAAGGCAGAGTTGCAAACTGGCCCACAGGTCCTTAATTGCCTCCTCTGGCTTGGGAATAGACAAAGTGCCCATGTCACAGAGGCATTACTTCATTGCACTCCATAGGTTTTCCAGGGCATTAAAGTGTGGACTATATCTGTCCAATTGCAAATGAACAGGACCTCACCATCTGTCAGCCATTGAATGACATTTTTTTAGCAGTGTGATAGGGATCACCATCATGCATAAAGATTAGTGCACTGAATTTTTCAAAGGAGCTTGGTAGGTAGTCATGTAGGAGGTTATAGTAGCTGATCTGGTTCATCATAAGACTTATGGAGTATTAGCCAGTTCTCTGTGCCATAATAAGTGAAGCCAGCCCAGACCTCAAATAAGGCAGGGTGCTTAACTGTCATGACAGTGTAGGCTCAGTTTTTTTTTTTTTAATGCAAGGAAGAAGGAACCAAGGGCCATGAGTCCGTATACTGTTCCTTCCAAGAAAAAGTAAAAACAATACCAAAGAGAGCCAAATTCAAGATCCATTCATTTCGAGATGCCTGGACACACTGCGTTTGAAAGATTGGAGATCATAGGAAGCAGGGAATACAGACAGAGGGAGACAGTTCCAGAGTTGACTAGTTGCATAAATGAAGGACTGGGAGTAATGGATAACTCTTGCATTAGAGAGTTGGACAGAAAAGGGATGAGAGTTTGTTGCTAGACGGGTACTACGTGCCCATCGTAGAAGTGGAGGGATGCAAGCAGACAGTTCAGAGGAACAGTGACCATTGAAGTAGCGGTAGAAGAGAGATAAAGAAGCAACAGTGCGGCGAAGAGACAAAGGTTGAAGGGAATCAGTAAAAGGAGGAGAGTTAATGAGACAAAAAGCTTTTGACTCCACCCTATTGAGAAGAACCGCATGTGGGGAGCCTCCCCATACATGAGAGTTGTACTCCATACACGGGCGAATAAAACCCTTGTACAAGGTCAACATCTGTGCATGGGTAAAGAAAGCTCAGAGTCGGGCCAGCACACCTAATCTCTTGGAAGCAGATTTCACAAGAGATGTAATACAGTAGGCACGGAAAGTATTGACGTTTTTTTGCCGACGTCATTCTTCTTCGCGTTAAGTGAAGTAGGGTCAATACTACCCTCCCCTGTGATGCGAAATGAGCTGACGCTTTTTCAACGGGAGCTGGCAACCCTGCTTGATAGGTTTGGCACCACAGGAGCAGGCTCAGTAATGTTTGGGCAGCCACAGGAGGAGGATTGTCTCTGTGTGTGATGCACCACGAGGGCATGTTTTGAATCAAATAATACAGTTATTTGGTTACCTACCACATTCTCATCATGCCTAAAGTAACCACAAGCAAGGACAAACATGTGGAAGTGATTACTTTATACAAAGATGGCCACAAACTCCCATTTATTGCAAATCAGATGGTGTTAGACTGAGGATAGTGCAGAGACTGGTGAAGCGGTTCAAGGACAGTGGGGAGGCCATTCCTCCCACTCCACTTCCCAAGCCTGGGAGACCTCGTAAGACAACCTTCAGGACCCGTCAGCTGATCTCAAGGCAAGTTAGCAAGGATCCAAGGCTAACAGCACGGGATTTAAAAGAAAAGAACCCACAGTTGCTGGCAGATGTGTCTGTCAGAAGTGTGCAGCAGCTGTTGCATGACGATCTGGGCTACAGGAGTTTTTGTGCTCGTAAAAAACCACTGCTAACTGCACTTCAGAAGAAAAAGAGAGTAAATTTTTGTAAGAAATATCTTGCCTGGAGTGAGGAGCAATGGAAAACTGTGCTTTGGAGTGATGAGTCAACATTTACTGTCACTGGTACCCCTTCATCATGAGTGTACCGCAAACCAGGCAGTGACCCCCTGGATCCTAAGTACACTTCCAAGTTTGTTAAATACCCAGCCTCACTCATGGCTTGGGGCTGCTTTACATATTATGGTGTTGGTAGGTTGGTAATTCTACCTGCAAATGAAAAAGTGAACCAGAACAATTATTTGGAGCTCTTATGTGATGTTTTAAGTGACTCTTTTGATAAAACCAAGGCAAGAGTATTTATGCAAGATTCTGCCCCTGCACATGTTGCAAAGTCAGTGAAACAGTGGCTAACAGACTGTGAGGTTCCCTTTATTCAAGATTGGCCCGGAAACAGCCCAGATATCAATCCCATTGAGAATTTATGGGCGCACATGAAGCGGCAGCTGCGTAGCATGGACACATCATCTTTGCCTAAACTTGAGGCTGCAGCTATGGAGCAGTTTTAGTCCGTCTGTTCTGCAAAACTACACCATCAGTCTCCCCAGATGCCTTAAAAAGATAATAAAGGTGAAGGGGAATGCCAGTAAATACTAAATTCAATGGTGAGTGTTAATTTATTTGTTTCTCCTTGCTAACCACAAGAATGTTTTCTTTTTTTAAGATGACGTCAACACTTTCCGTGCCTACTGTATGTTCTTTCCAAGACAAATCCCTAGAGAATGAAACCCCTAGCATGTTCAAGGATGATTCAGGACCGAGCTGGACATTATTAAACATTAGTGGGTAATCCTGAGGAAGATTTTGTCGGGTTGATAAGTGTAAGAACTGAGTTTTTGATGCATTAAAAATAACAAGATTATTTTTACCCCAATCAGAGATATGAGCCAAGTCGGACATTAGGTGTGCCATAGCCTCATCCCTCGTTTGCTGAAGTAACTTCTGAGATGGACGTTGCGGAAATTGAATGGAAAGGTGAAGGGTGGAATCATCAGCATATGAGTGGATAGGGTTAGATGTACATCTTAGAAGGTCATTGATGAATAAAAGAAAGAGAGTTGGTGATAGGACAGAGCCCTGAGGAACACCACTGTTGATAGGTCTAGGAGAAGAACGATGGCCATCTACAACAGCAGCTATAGAACGACCAGAAAGGAAGCTAGAGATGAAGGCACAGATAGAAGGATAGAAACCGTAAGAGGGCAGTTTGGAAATCAAAGATTTATGCCAGACTCGATCGAAAGCCTTTGAGATGTCAAGTGCAATGGCAAAACTTTCGCCAAAGTCTCGAAAGGAGGATGACCAGGTGTCTGAAAGGTAGGTGAGAAGATCGCCAGTGGAGCGTCCCTGACGGAACCCATACTGACGATCAGAAAGAAGGTTGTGACAGGAAAGATGCTTTAAAATTTTTTGGTTAAGAACTGATTCGAAAACTTTTGATACACAGGATGTTAAAGCAATTGGACGATAGTTAGAGGGTTGGGAATGGTCACCCTTCTTTGGGACTGGCTGAATGAGAGCAAACTTCCAGCAAGAAGGAAAGGTACAAGTTGAGAGACAAAGGCGAAAGAGTTTACCTAGGCAGGGTGTAAGCACAGAAGCACAGTTTTTGAGGACAACAGGAGGGACTCCATCAGGCCCATATGCCTTGTTAATATTGAGGCCAATGATGGCAGAGAATACATCAGCTGAAGAAATTTTAATGTCAGTCATGAGGAAGTCTGAGGGGGGAAGTGATGGAGGAACAGCACCGGAATCGTCTAAGGTAGAATTGGAGGAGAAAGTCTGAGCAAAGAGATCTGCTTTATCAGTAGAAGAAATAGCTACAGAGCCATCAGAGTAGAAAAGAGGAGGGAAGGATGATGAGGTAAAGTTGTTAGAAAGGTTTTTGGCAAGGTGCCAAAAGGAGCGAGAAGAATTCGAGTTGGAGAGTTGGGAACATTTAGCACGGATGAAATTATTTTTAGTAGAGCGAAGAACAGACTTAGCACGATTCCGGGCAGAAATATAAAAAAGATGTGATTCAGGGGTGGGTTGGCTCCGGTACCTTTTAAAGGCCCTCTCTGTGTTGCGGACAGCATTAGAACAAGCGTGATTAAACCAAGGCTTTCTTGCATTAGTCAGAGGATATGAAAAAGGAATGTATGCTTCCATGCCCGAGAGAATAACCTCCGTAATGCGCAGGGCACACTCAGACGGCTCCCGGCCATGGAAGCAATAATCATTCCAAGGAAAATCAAAGAAGTACTGCCTGAGGGCCTCCCAATCTGCAGCTCCAAAGTGCCACAGGCGGCGTTTCTTTGGAGGGTCCACAGGCTGTACTGGAGCAATAGGACAGGTTAAGGTAATAAGGTTATGATCGGAGGAGCCCAACGGAGAGAAAAGATTAACAGTGTAAGCAGAAGGATTAGTTGTTAGGAAAAGGTCAAGTATGTTGGAACTCTCTCCAAGGCGGTCAGGGATACGGGTAGGGTGCTGTACAAGCTGCTCTAGGTCATTAAGGATAGAAAAGATGTAGGCTTGTTCACCAGGTGGATCAGTGAAAGGAGAGGAGAGCCAAAGGTGGTGGTGAACATTGAAATCTCCTAGAATGGAGATTTCAGAGAAAGGAGAAATGGATAGAATGTGTTCCATCGTAGAAGTAAGATAGTCAAAGAATTTTTGATAGTCNTTGCTTCCATGCCCGAGAGAATAACCTCCGTAATGCGCAGGGCACACTCAGATGGCTCCCGGCCATGGAAGCAATAATCATTGCAAGGAAAATCCAAGAAGTACTGCCTGAGGGCCTCCCAATCTGCAGCTCCAAAGTGCCACAGGCGGCGTTTCTCTGGAGGGTCCACAGGCTGTACTGGAGCAATAGGACAGGTTAAGGTAATAAGGTTATGATCCGAGGAGCCCAACGGAGAGAAAAGATTAACAGTGTAAGCAGAAGGATTAGTTGTTAGGAAAAGGTCAGGTATGTTGGAACTCTCTCCAAGGCAGTCAGGGATACGGGTAGGGTGCTGTACAAGCTGCTCTAGGTCATTAAGGATAGAAAAGATGTAGGCTTGTTCACCAGGTGGATCAGTGAAAGGAGAGGAGAGTTTGGGGGGGGGGAGGTGATGACCCTTCTCCCCTACTGCAAGTCAGACAGCACACCAACTCATCTGATTACTGTACCCTCCTCCATGTCTGAAGTCCCCAAACTATGTATTTCTTGCAGAACTTTATCCATTTTTCCTGTGAGGATTTTTTTTTTTTTTTTTTTAATATACATATACATACAGTAAAACCTTGAAATAGCAGACTTTGATATACCAGAATTCGCTTTTATTGGACTCAAGGAGCCAGCCGGTCTAAATTCTTATAAATCAGGAAAAGTCCAGGAAAGCCAGAAGCAGTCTAGACTGCCTGACCTCAGTCCGGAGTGGCCTTATAGCATTTGATTATTGTAGTGAATATATAATACAGAACAGTACTGCAATGGTATTGAAAACAGTTGGTGATGTCAAGGTGAAAAATCGTTGGTGCGATCGGGACTAATGTCCGATATATTGGAAGAAGTCTGGGTTAGCAAGGGGAAGTCTAGATGTCGGCTTTATCGGACTTTCGCTTTTTTCGAACTTGCTTGGGCCCCATATGGTCCGTTATAGTGAGGTTGTACTGTAAATAATGTACGGAAGTTCAAAAAATTCACATTCTAATTAAGTCAGCGTTGGATACAACACACAGAGACATGTCCCAGGAGGTGTGGGCTCTTCTGCTTGAAAACTCTAGCTGTTAGTGAGAGGTTGGTCTTAACTTGATGGGAAATAACATTCCGAGTCCTAGGAGACTCATATTTGGGCTTCCAGCCCTGGAAAGGGGTGCTGGTAGTGTCCTTTCTGAGCTCCTGATAATGCTTGACCAGCATCTGCACAGTTCGTCAGCTCCAATATTTCTTTAAGTGGATGGTTTGCTTTCAGTAAGGCACACATTGCAACTATGTCTTCCTTTGTAGTTGATCTCTTAGGCAGGTCTGATTGCCATAGGACCCAAAGAATGTGACATAACAGTTGCCAAAAATGGCGGAGTAGCTCGTGGTCACAACAAAAGCATCCTTTCCTCTTGGCTGCCTGGGGCTGACTGACCGTGGGCAGTGGGACTTTCAGGGTTGCCAGATGCTTCTTGTATCCAACCATACCTATGACTTCTGCCTCTTGGTGTTGCTGCTAACACATACAAACCAAATCCCATGAAAAGTACAATATTGTCAACAGT
This sequence comes from Birgus latro, assembly GCA_018397915.1. NCBI lineage: Eukaryota > Metazoa > Arthropoda > Malacostraca > Decapoda > Coenobitidae > Birgus > Birgus latro. The sequence goes on from JAGKTI010011273.1 coordinate 9,625, forward strand.
CCTATTGTGCCTGTATTTTCCCTCCTACTCTATGTACAAGTGTACACTTGTGAATAGGGATGTGTATATGGTGTGATGAATGCTGGGCTTTGTTAAGGTGTTTCGTTTTTGAAGGCTCCAACATGCTTGCATGCGTCGGCCTTGGTCACCTAATGGCGGCTCTCCACGCTGCTCGATCCCTGGCAGCCTCCCTGTTCAGTCCCTTAACCCTTAAGTCACACTTAATGACCTCGTCCCATGTCTTTCTCGGTCTACCCCTCCCAACCTCTCCCCCAATATTAACACCTCTCACCCTCTGTACCCAATTATCATCCCTCATCCTCTCCACATGTCCAAACCACCTCAGCCTACATCTCCTCATCACAACACCAATACACTCCAGTCCCATCCTACCTCTCAACTCTTCCATCGTAAACCCAGCCCCCCCAGGCCTTGCACGCAGGGACGCACTGCACATCCACCTAATCATTGTCATTTCTGTACGTTTAAACCTGCGAATATCCTCTTCCTTTACTGCCCAGGTCTCACTACCAAACAGCATCACACTCCTAACACATGCTGCATACAAAGACCCCTTAGCACGTAAGGAGAGTCCTCTCAATGTCAGGAGAGGCAACAGCTCCCTGAACTTCTTCCAACCACTTCTCACCCTAGCAACCGAGCTAACTCCAGCCCCACCTCCGGCACATAACATGTCTCCCAAATAACGAAACTCCTCCACACACTCAAGAGACTCACCTGCAAGTTCAACCCTCTCACGCCTAACAATCTCCACCTGCTCTCCCCGACACGCCGCACACATGAAATCAGCATCATCTCGCAGTCTACCTCTAATACCACTACATCTCTTGTGCACCCACTTATCACAAACACTACACAAGATGGAATTACTTCCCACACCCTTGTGGCAAACTGCACATGGCCACTCTCCCTCTCCTCTGATTGTACCGCCACCAACCCTAGATATCATCACTTTTGTTTTATCTGCATTTACCCTTAAGCCCTTGTACCCCATACCATCTCTCCACTTCTTAAATCTTTCCTCCGCCTCCTTTTCATTCTC
>JAGKTI010011273.1:14805-26761 GCA_018397915.1 Birgus latro
CTAAAATGTGTGTTGCACACAATCATGTCCATAGCCTCCCCAAACTCGAGTATTCTTTCCCCTTCCGCATTCCTAACACCATACACACATCCTCCATGGACTCCTTCATAACCTTGAGCTGCTTCACCCACATGACCATTTAAATCCCCTCCCAGAACCACTACCTCATCATCACACATACCACTCACTACACTTATTAAATCATCCCAAAATCTATCCTTCTCTGCGTCATCCAATCCTACCTGTGAAGCATATGCCGATATAACTGAAACCAATTTCTGCCCGACCAAAATTTTTTTATTACTAATATCCTATCACTTACTCTCATAATATTTATGACATATTCACACATTTCTCTGCAACCAACACACCCACACCCCCATATCCGTCAGTTCCCCCCTGCCAAAACAACTTATAGTAGCAATCCTTCCCAACATTCTTTCTGGCTGATCCACCCCTGTACCAGACTTCCTGCAAACATGCCACATCCACCCACCTCCTACTGAAAGCCTCAACGACTTCCCCTGCTCTTCCTCTCAAACTTCCCACATTCCACGAACCCACCCTAAACCCCCTGGGTGATTTACTGTCCTCAGGCTTGCTTTGGTGCTTGTTTTTGTAGTTTATAGTCGGTAAGATAAAAGGGGGGTAAACATTCCAAAGGCCCGACCCATTTCACAGACCCAGGTCCAGGCAATGGATCTGGGACCCCTAGCCCACCAGCTTACCAGTGGCTGTGGTAGTGGCCTCGGGGCACCCTGCCAGGACAGCTGCAGGGACACCCTCCAAGCGCAGCGTGGCACTGCAACTGCCCCGCCATTATACACCCACTGATAGGGCAGCCTCCTGGGGCGCTACTCCCAGGTTCGGGCCCCTCTCTATTGAGCAGAAGCGGCAGCCTGGGAACCTCAATGCCCTGTACCCTCTAGCACACGTTCGAGCCCCATCTCGCCCCGGACCCATGATTTATGCCGGCGGAACCCTAGTCAAGCCTCCCCCTGAAGTCCGCCACTAGGTAGCGGGGGCAAAGTTTTCTGGCCGCATGCCCTTGCTGGCGTCAACCCCTGTAACGTAGTGGGATACGTTGTGTAACATGTAAAGCGCGTGTTTTGTAGTGCATAGGATAGTTAGAGGAAATGTTTGGGAGAGTATGCTGGTCTACTCTCCATGTTACTGTCACACTGAAAAGGTCAGCAAAGGGGGATGGTTAGGTATCTAGTGAAACAGGAGCTCCAGGAGCTCCAGCTCTCCCTATCACCAGTATTCCCATTCCCCTCGGGAGTACCACCCTCTTCGGCCCGTGCTACAGCCTCCTCCACCCAATATGTAGATAGTCCTTGAATATAATTCTTGTTTCTCTGGGTGTTTATGTGCATATAGTGATGATGTCAAGTGCCTTATTCTGTATTGTTGTGGTGTTGACAGATTGGGTTCCCGTAGAACTTCGGTAGTCTGTCACTAGTCTTATGTATTGTGTGTATACCAGGAATGTTTCCTTGTTATATTTGAATCCAGCACCATTGTATACTCGATTATGTGTGTGTGGATGAAAGGATGAGAAGGTGTGGAATGGAGGCAAGAGTATACTGTATAGAGGTTGGGGAAGCGGACTTTCTGACCACCACTTGGTGGCGGTCAGAATCAAAGTCCAAACAAAATGGAGGAAGAGAGGAAGGGAAGGAAAGGAGGAAGTAGTTCTTACAAGGAGTGTAGAAAAGTTACAAGAGGATGTAATAAAGGGAGAATATCAAAGGGAAGTGGAGGAGCTTTTGGGTAAATATAGGTTGGAGCAGATGGAGGACATGGAAGGTGTGTGTAAGATATTCACAGAAGAAATCTGTGCAGCATGTGAGGTGGTATGTGGGGTGAAGAGAAGACAAAAGGGGGTTCAGGGAACAGCTTGGTGGACTGAAGAGGTGAGAGAGGCTGTGGCACAAAAGAAGAAAGCATATAATGAGTGGATGAGGAACAGGGGCATCGAAGAAGTTGAGAGACAGAAGAGAGAGTTATATGTAGAGAGGAGGAGAGAGGTGAAAAGATTAATAAAAGAGTGGATGAGGAATTTGGAAGGAATTTTGGTTTAAAGTGAAGGGAATGTAAGAAAATGTTCTGGAAAGAGGTAAAGAGAGTTAGACAGGGTGTCAAAGACGTTAGTTGGGGTGAGAAAGATAAAAATGGTAGATTACTAGTGGAGAAGGGAGAAAATGTGAACAGATGGAGAGAACACTATAATGAATTGTTGAACATAGAGAATGAAAGTAATGCAAGTATAAGTGGCTGGGGAATGGCTGGGAGAAGGAGGGATGTAAGAAGAGAGGAAGATATCAGTAGGATGGAAGTGGTGGAAGCAATGAAGAAAGTTAAAATGGGGAAAGCCCCAGGAATTGATGGAGTGTGTGGTGAAATGCTGAAGCATGGGGGAGAGATAGCAAGAGAATGAATGTGGAAGGTGCGCAGATTGGCCTGGGAGGAAGGTAGAGTCCTGGAGGATTGGAAGTCGGGTATAATTATTCCCCTGTACAAAGGAAAAGGGGAAAAAGAAGTGTTTGGTAATCATAGGGGCATTTGCCTTCTTAGTGTAATAAGAAAAATATGTGGTAGATACTCATTGACAGAGTTAAGGAAGTAACAGAGGAATTAGTTTGAGAAAAACAGGGAGGTTTTAGGAAGGGAAGAGGTTGTGTAGACCAGATTTTCAGTCTTAGATCTTTAGTGGAAGAGTTTTTAGAGAAGGGGAAGAAGTTGTATGCAGCCTTCATAGATTTGGAGAAAGCATATGACAGGGTGGATTGACAAGGATTGTGGAAAGTATTAAGAATATATGGAGTAGATGGGAAGTTGTTTAAGGCTGTGAATAGTATGTATGAGGGTGCTAAGGCTGCAGTGCGTGTGGATGGTGAACTGAGTGAATTTTTCCATTCGAGGGTTGGATTGAAACAAGGATGTGTCATGTCTCCATGGTGGTTTAATCTGTATATGGATGGGGTTATAAAAGAGATACTGTACAGGGTCGGGCAGTGGATGTTGGAGTGGCCCTAGTGAGAGAGGGCAGTGTTTGGAAACTCCCTGTACTGTTGTTTGCAGATGATATTGTGTTGTTGAATGAAGATGAAGGGGAGCTTCAATGCTTGGCAGATGAGTTTGGGAGAATTTGTTAGAAACAGAATCAAAAGGTGAATGTAGGGAATAGTAAAGTGATGGTCTTCAAGAGAAGTGAAGTCAGTGAATGTACAGTGAGATTGGATGGGGAGGAGATAGAGGAATGTCTGTCTAAAGTGATGGTCTTCGAGAGAAGTGAAGTCAGTGAATGTACAGTGAGATTGGATGGGGAGTAGATGTAGAATGTCTGTCTATCTATTGCCTGGCGCCATAATCTCGTAAGGGGTGGCCATTTGACCCTGAGTTATTTGTTTTACAGGGAGGGGCACTAACTTTCCACTAACCCACTTGCTCACACGTAGGGAGCACGTATGGTTTGGTTATATGGCTACCATCCAGCATTGTAAATGGTTTCTTGGCATACAGGAAACCATTTGCCTTGTCACTCGTATATAAAGCCACCTGTAAAGGATGGAAAAAAAATAAGAATTGACTGAAAGATGGGCGAAATAGGAAGAGAGGATGGCAGGCACAGAATGATAAAGGGTAAGGAAGAAGTAGACATCACTACATCAAGTGAGTGGATGATGGTCGCCACCACCTATGCAGAAGCTAAATCTCTGAAACAGAAAGTAGTGCAATCTGTCTTACAGAAAAATTATGGTACTACTTTTGGAATACCAAGTTGAGAGGATGTGTAGTGTTAAGATCCTTTGAATACTGGAATTTCTGTTAACTGAACAAACTTGTCCAGGATTCGTTTCGTTTCGTTTTGTTTTTGAAGGCTCCAACATGCTTGCATGGGTCGGCCTTGGTCACCTAATGGCGACTCTCCACGCTGCATGATCTCTGGCAGCCTCCCTGTTCAGTCCCTTAACCCTTAAGTCACATTTAATGACCTCGTCCCATGTCTTTCTCGGTCTACCCCTCCCAATCCCTCCTCCAATATTAACACTTCTCACCCTCTGTACCCAATTATCATCCCCCATCCTCTCCACATGTCCAAACCACCTCGCCTACATCTCCTCATCACAACACCAATACACTCCAGTCCCATCCTACCCCTCAACTCTTCTATCATAAACCCAGCCCCCCCAGGCCTAGCATGCAGGGACGCACTGCACATCCACCTAATCATTGTCATTTCTGTACGTTTAAACCTGTGAATATCCTCTTCCTTTACTGCCCAGGTCTCACTACCATACAGCATCACACTCCTAACACATGCTGCATACAAAGACCCCTTAGCACGTAAGGAGATTCCTCTCAATGTCAGGAGAGGCAACAGCTCCCTGAACTTCTTCCAACCACTTCTCACTCTAGCAACTGAGCTAACTCCAGCCCCACCTCCGGCACATAACTCCTCCACACACTCAAGAGACTCACCTGCAGGTTCAACCCTCTCACGCCTAACAATCTCCACCTGCTCTCCCTGACATGCCGCACACATGAAATCAGCATTATCTCGCAGTCTGCCTCTAATACCACTACATCTCTTGTGCACCCCCTTGTCACAAACACTACACAAGATGGAACTACTTCCCACACCCTTGTGGCAAACTGCACATGGACACTCTCCCTCTCCTCTGATTGTTCCGCCACCAACCGTAGATATCATCACTTTGGTTTTATCTGCATTTACCTTAAGCCCTTGTACCCCATACCATCTCTCCACTTCTTAAATCTTTCTTCAGCTTCCCCTTCATTCTCCGCAATCAACACCAAATTATCAGCATACAGCATCTCCCATGGGAGTCCATCTCTGTAGTCACGTGAGAGGGCTTCAGGCACCATGATAAACAACAAGGGACTCAAAACTGATCCCTGATGCACACCAACATTCACGGGAAACTCATCACTCAAAACTCCATTCACTCTTACCTGGGTGCGAGTACCCACGTACATGCCCATAAGCACCCTAACCCGCCACTCTTCCAACCCAAGCTTTCTCATTGCCCACTTCACCACCTCTTTAGGGACACTGTCAAAGGCCTTTTCCAAATCAACAAAAACAAAATACAATTCCCTTTTCTTACCAATATATTTTTCCTGAAGCTGTCTAACAATGAATATGGCATCAGTGGTCCCCCTGCCTGGCATAAACCCAAACTGCATTTCATTGATATTCACTCTTTCTCTAATCATACCTTCTAGAACTCTCTCCATTACTTTCATTATCTGATCTAAGAGCTTTATTCCTCTGTAATTTCCCCTTTCCAGGGCATCACCCTTCCCATTGTACACATTTACAGTCACACTCTTCAGCCAATCATCTGGGACCACACACTCATATATAATCATATTTATCAGGTCAGTGATTAGCCTAAACAAAATTTCAAAGTGCATTTGTAGCTGAGAAAGAGTTCCTGGAGATAGTTCTGAAGCCTCTGACCACCAGGATTTTGCAGGTTAAGAAAATGCAGTATTTTTCCTTAATGAAAGTACACCAATGGCAGCAAAAGTATTATACAGATATGCACATTGAAATCATGTGGTCATTCTGTCCTTATTATAAATTAATTGATCAGTCACCTATCATTTAAGTACTTGGTTAGTGTGATGAGTAAGGATGGAAGTTTGGAGGGTGAAGTGCTTGACAGGGTGCAGCAGGGAAGGAAGGTTGCTGGTTCCTTGAAAGCAGTGATAAGAAACGGGGAAGTGAGCATGGAAGTGAAAAAGCTGCTACATGACTGTATTGTGATACCAGCACTAACATATGGAAGTGAAGCTTTGACCCTGTTGGAGGGACAGAAGTCAAGAGTGAGAGCAGTGGCTTGAGTTACTTGAGAGGAGCATGTGGAGTCCCATGGAGAGACAGACTAACAAATGAAGAAGTGAAGAAGCGTTGTGGTGTGGATATGGATGTGATAGGAAGCGTTAGGAGAAACACATTAAGATGGTTTGGGCATGTGGAGAGGATGGAGAGTGAGAGACTGATGAGGAGAGTGTATGTGAGTGAGGTGGAGGGGGGGAGAGGGAGGGGGAGGCCGAGGATGAGATGGAGGGATGGAGTGGAAAGGTATATGAGAGAGGGGGGTGTGATCTGGGAGCAGGGCAGCGAAATGGCGGGAGACAGAGGGACATGGCGGCGATTTGTTTGTGGCCATCCTGTATGGGATTAAGGCGTCTGGCAGTAGATAGATAGATATGGGGAGGAGGCTGTAGCATGGGCCATGCAGGGTGGTACTCCCGAGGGGAATGGGAATGCTGGTGATAGGGAGAGCTGGAGCTCCTGTTTGACTAGCTACCTAACCATCCCTCTTTGCTGACCTTTTCAGTGTGACAATAACATGAGGTGTAGACCAGCATACTCTCCCAAACATTTCCTCTAACTATCTTATACACTACACCACATGTGCTTTACATATCACACAATGTATCCCACTACATTACAGGGATTGGCGCCTGCAAGGGCATTCGGCCAGAAAACTTTGCCCTCGCTAGCTAGTGACGGGCTTTTGGGGGGAGGCGTGACGGAGGTTCCGCAGGCATAGTTCATGGGTCTGGGGCGAGATGGGGCTCGAACCTGTGCTATAGGGTACAGGGCATTGCGGTTCCCAGGCTGCTGCTTCCGTCCAATAGAGAGGGGCCCGAACCTGGGAGTAGCGCCCCAGGACGCTGCCCTATCAGTGGGTGTATAATGGCGGGGCAGTTGTAGTGCCAAGGCGCGCTTGGAGGGCGTCCCTGCAGCTGTCCTGGCAGGGTGCCCCGAGGCCACTACCACAGCCACTGGTAAGCTGGTGGGCTAGGGGTCCCAGATCCATTGCCTGGATTAGGGCTGTGCAGTGTGAGGAGCCTGTGGAATGTTTACCCCCCTCTTTTATCTTACCAACTATGACTTACAAATATAAGAATCAAAGCAAGCCTGAGGACAGTAAATCACCCAGGGGGCTTAGAGTGGGTTCGTGGAATGTGGGAAGTTTGAGGGGAAGAGCGGAGGAAGTCGTTGAGGCATTCAGTAGGAGGTGGGTGGATGTGGCATGTTTGCAGGAAGTCCGGTACAGGGGTGGATCAGCCAGAAAGATTGTTGGGAAGGATTGCTACTATAAGTTGTTTTGGCAGGGGGGGAACTGACGGATATGGGGGTGTGGGTGTGTTGGTTACGGAGAAATAGGTGGAATATGTTATGACTTATGAGAGTAAGTGATAGGATATTAGTAGTGAAAATTTTGATCCGTAGGAAAATGATTGCAATTTTATCGGCATATGCTCCACAAGCAGGATTGGATGACACAGAGAAGGATAGATTTCGGGATGATTCAATATGTGTAGTAGGTGGTATGAGCGATGATGAGGTAGTGGTTCTGGGAGGGGATTTAAATGGTCATGTGAGTGAAGCAGCTCAAGATTATGAAGAAGTCCATGGGGGATGTGCATATGGTGTGAGGAATGCGGAAGGGGAAAGAATACTCGAGTTTGAGGAGGCTATGGACATGATTGTGTGCAACACACATTTTAGAAAAAGAATGAGTCGTTTGATTACGTACGAGTCTGGGGGAATTAGCAGTCAGATAGATTATTTTCTGGTCAGGAGGGTTGATAGGAGTTAGTGAGGGATGTTAAAGTTATAGGAAGCGAGGCGTGTGTGCAGCAGCACAAACCATTGATTTTTGACTCTGCTACTTAAAGAACGAGTGATGAGAAGGAGGACATATGTACCTAGGAGGAAAATATGGAAGCCGGGAAACCAATCAGTAAGGGGTGCCTTTTATAGTTAGATGAGAGTGGTGGCTGAACAGGGAGCCGTAGATAGAGGCATTAATGAACAGTATAGGGCCCTTAAGAACAACTTATTGAGAGTTACCGATGCAATATGCGGTTGGACAAGAGGCCCACCGAGACATGAAGTAACTTGATGGTGGGATGAGGGTGTAGAAGCCGTAGTTAAGGAGAAATGAAGGCTTTTCCGGGAATGGAAGAAGTGTGGTAACAGGGAGGAATACTTGGCTGCCAAGCGTAGGGCTAGAAGAGAGGTATACTGGGCGAAGTCTGAGTTACAGAGACTTTTACTTGATAATCTAAATCATGGGGAAAGGAAAAATACGGTTTTTTGGGTGGCAAATCAGGTGAAGCGGGATAATCGGGACCTTGTAAGTGAGCAGCGTGACAATGATGAAGGAAGGGTAGTGGTGAACAGTGGAGATATTCAAGATGCATGGAGAGAGCATTATAGCCGGTTGTTGAATGAGGAATTTGACTGGGATAGGGAAGGTTTGGTGCCAGCAGATCCAGTGTTTGGCCCTTGGCCTTTGATTGGCGCTGCTAGTGTGAGTGAGGCAATAGGCAGGATGCGGGTGGGGAAGGCGGCAGGTGTGTCTGGGTTGACTGCTGAAATGTTAAAGGCCTCAGGAGATACAGTACTGGGGTGAGGTTTGTCACTGACCTGATAAATATGATTATATATGAGTGTGTTGTCCCAGATGATTGGCTGAAGTGTGTACAGTAAAACCTCGATATAACGGACTTCAGTAGACCGGAATTCGCTTTTATCAGACTCGAGGAGCTACCGGACTAAACTCCTATATATTGGAAAAAGTCCGGCATAGCCAGAAAGCAGTCCAGACTGCATGACAACTTCAGCTATGTTCACCACAATAAGACAAGTAAAAGACATGTTTTTCAGTGCACAGTACAGTATTATTGTACCATTTGATTAATGTAGTGAAGGTATAACACAGTACAATACTGCAGTGGTGGTGAAAACCACTGATGCAATCTGGACTAATGTCTGATATGTCAGAAAAAGTCCAGATTAGCAGGAGTAAGTACGGATGTCGCTTTTATTGGAAAATCGCATATTTCGGATTGGCCTGAGCCCCAATTAGTCCGTTATAGTGAGGTCTTACTGTAATTGTAAATGTGTACAAAGGGAAGGGTGATGCCCTGGAAAGGGAAAATTACAGAGATATAAAGCTCTTAGAGCAGATAATGAAAGTAATGGAGAGATTTCTAGAAGGTATGATTAGAGACAGAGTGAATATTGATGAGATGCAGTTTGGGTTTATGCCAGGCATGGGGACCGCTGATGCCATATTCATTGTTCGTCAGCCTCAGGAAAAGTGTATTGGGAAGAAAAGGGAATTGTATTTTGTTTTTGTTGATCTGGAAAAGGCCTTTGACAGAGTCTCTAAAGAGGTGGTGAAGCGGGCAATGAGAAAGCTTGGGTTGGAAGAGTGGCTGGTTAGGGTGGTTATGGCCATGTACATGGGTGCTTGCACCCAGGTAAGAGTGAATGGAGTTTTGAGTGATGAGTTTTCCATGAATGTTGGTGTGCATCAGAGGTCAGTTTTGAGTCCCTTGTTGTTTATCATGGTACTTGAAGCCCTCTCACGTGACTTCAGAGATGGACTTCCGTTGGAGATATTGTATGCTGATGATTTGGTGTTGATTGCAGAGATTGAAAAGGAGGCGGAGGATAGATTTAAGAAGTGGAGAGATGGTATGGGGCACAAGAGCTTAAGGGTAAATGCAGATAAAACAATAGTGATGATATCTAGGGTTGGTGGCGGTACAATCAGAGGAGAGGGAGAGTGACCAATGTTCAGTTTGCCACAAAGGTGTGAGAAGTAATTGCATCTTGTGCAGTGTTTGTGATAAATGGGTGCACAAGAGATGTAGTGGTATTAGAGGTAGACTGCGAGATAATGCTGATTTTATGTGTGCAACGTGTGGGGGAGAGCAGGTGGAGATTGTTAGGTGTGAAAGGATTAACTTGCTGGTGAGTCTTGAGTGTGTGGAAGAGTTTTGTTATGTAACGGAGTTGGGGCTGGAGCGAGCTAGGTTACTAGGGTGAGGAGTGGTTGGAAGAAGTTCAGGGAGCTGTTGCCTCTCCTGACATTGAGAGGACCCTCCTTACATGCTAAGGGGTCTTTGTATGCAGCATGTGTTAGGAGTGTGATGCTGTATGGTAGTGAGACCTGGGCAGTAAAGGAAGAGGATATTTGCAGGCTTAAACGTACAGAAATGACAATGGTTAGGTGGATGTATAATGCGTCCCTGCGTGCAAGGGCTGTGAGGGCTGGGTTTATGGTAGAAGAGTTGAGAGGTAGGATGGGACTGGAGTGTATTGGTATTGTGATGAGGAGAGGTAGGCTGAGGTGGTTTGGACATGAGGAGAGGATGGGGGATGATAATTGGGTGCAGAGGGTGAGAAGTGTTAATATTGGGGGAGGGGTAGACTGAGAAAGACTTTGGATGAGGTCATTAAGTGTGACCTCAGGGTTACGGGATTGATCAGGGAGGCTGCCAAAGATCGAGCAGCATGGAGAGCCGCCATTAGGTGACCTAGGCGTGCAAGGCCTGGGGGGGCTGGGTTTACGATAGAAGAGTTGAGAGGTAGGATGGAACTGGAGTGTATTGGTGTTGTGATGAGGAGAGGTAGGCTGAGGTGGTTTGGACATGTGGAGAGGATGGGGGAGGATAATTGGGTACAGAGGGTGAGAAGTGTTAATATTGGGGTAGGGGTTGGGAGGGGTAGACCGAGAAAGACATGGGATGAGGTCATTAAATGTGACTTAAGGGTTCAGGGACTGAATAGGGAGGCTGCCAGAGATCGAGCAGCATGGAGAGCCGCCATTAGGTGACCAAGGCTGACACATGCAAGCATGTTGGAGCCTTCAAAAACGAAACGAAACGTCTAAAGTCTGACTGCATTGTCATTTATGTTATGAGTGAATGCTATGTTGATGTCGTCAGTGTTTCATTGTAGCTTGTTCACTGTGTTCTGCAGTTGTTGACATATCACGTGGGTATCCATCAATCTATTCATCCATGTTACATTATGTCATTATGAGGGTAGGGGCCAGAGAGACCATGCTATCAGGCAAGGAAACAATTCAGGTGCCCTGGAACATTATTATATAAGCAGTAATGTGCAACAGCTTTTAGGAATATGAAGTAAAAAGAAAAGGAGAGAAGATGGAGCTTTGAGAGGGGGGGCGCACACACACACACACACACACACACACACTTGCCTGTCTTTGCACTCAAGCATCCATCAAACCTTTTATGTAATATGCATGTTTGTGTTTCATATTATGTCAGTGAAGGAAATGTGTTTCATGTTATGTCAGTGAAGGAGATGGATAAGATGGGTTTGGAAACTTATTTTACCTCTTTATTCGTCCATGGGTTTCTGTTCAGGTTGTTTCATAGTGCTGTCAGATTAGAGCATGGTAATAAACTTCTTACTTAAAGGAAAGCAACTTTTTTTCATTGAACAATTGAGAGGTCGCACAACATAATTTGTTCTCATGCCAAATCATAAAATGCCCGAAAACAGGTTCTAAGTTGAGCAATATTCTTGCAGCCTTAAATTTTGATGGTATGACATTCATTTTTTTTCTTTCTTGGAAAGGTTTTTGAGGGCAGATTGTATCATCATCATCATCATCATCATCTGGACCTCCTTTCCCACCCTAGGGCAGGATGAGGAGTAGCAACATTCAGACAGCCCAAATTTGCCCTCTCCAATGGGCCACACCTCCATTCACTTATCATTCAAGCCCCTGGAATCCTGGCTCTGTCTGATTATGCCAAAAACATTCACCACATTCTGTAGCTTCACATAAACGTATCCAGTAGAGTCAATCTGGACGCTGTCATGTTAAAAAGGGGTGTTAAATCCCTGATCACACACCTCTTTCACAACATTCATCCAGCCAACTCGATATCTTGTCAGTCCCCTAGCCTCACCGACATCCAAACCTTTCTTCCTCACATACACATCCACCATATCCCTCCACCTTCTCCATGGCCTGCCTCACCTCCTTCCTCCTTCAGATTCATTCAGGTGTACCTTTTTCACTACTCTGTTGTTATTCATTCTTTCCACATGACCATGCCATCTCAGTACACT
>JAGKTI010011274.1:0-26758 GCA_018397915.1 Birgus latro
GCTAAGTCATTAAGCCCACATTGTATATTCTTTGGTTAAATAGGGTAGACAAGCTGTGATATCTGAACTTTATCAATAAAACTCAAGAAATATACTGTTTTTAATTATGCAAATTATTAAAATTATTGTTATGGAGTGAAGTGCTCATTCATTCCATGAAAACCACTGTGTAAATCAATGTAGCTTATATTACAGCTTATATAGTGTGGTTGCAATCATCTATTTACATTTAAGAAAGAGAAAAGGGGGAGGCGACTTCCCGCCAACCACCACTTCCACGACCGTCAAAATTCCTGCCACCCGCCCAGTGTTGATACATGCATCCCGCCAACTGCCACCTCAACGTCGTGGCTTCTACCCAAGTAAAGTAGCACTGTGGGATGGAGGAGGAGTCTATCCCAGGTAGGCAGGGAATCTGTGCATGAACTCACTCACTGTCCTTTTTTAGAATATACACTGTGGCCACCACCATCCAACACAGACCACAAGCCACGAGTACATGTTCGGTGACAGCAGCCAGCTGCCTCTCAACCGAAAATCCAATGTCGCGCGGCCACCGGGACCCCCCCACACTCACACAGAGAGAGAGAGAGAGAGAATTCCTTCCCATAATATGATTACAACATCAGTACAGTAATCTCTGTATAAATCCATATGATGGTACTCAGTACATATGTACTGTACAGTACACATCCGTTTGGCATGGGTATTCATTTCAGTACCACAGCCAGCCGCCTTAGCCAAGCAGCCCTCATGGGATAGGTTAGCTTTGGTTAGGTTAAGTTAGGCTGTGATAACATAAGCTATTTTGCCTGGGAAACACACTCAGCATATTTTCGGGAAAATCCAGTGGTTAGTTTTGAGACAACAGGGCGAGCATCGTTCCTGGCTCTCGGTGGCCACCAAACGTTTAACACAGACCACAAGCCACGGGTAAATGTACGCTAAAAGTACCTGATCGTCTCTACACCGAATAGCAGGAGTCCCCCAGCCTCCGGTATTAGTGCAAAACTCCCCTCCACATGCGCCTGTCTGTTTCCCTACCGAATAGTCAGAGTCACCTGGCAGACCGCATTAGTCACACACTGCTTGAGGCAGTGATGTACTGGTCATCCACTGTTTCTGTCATGTACTAACACTTGCCTGAGCACACAAAAGTGAACCTTAGATGCAGACCACGTTTTGCTCTGTCAGCGCTTGGACACAACAATGGAGTGCAATATAGCAGCACTTAACTGCTTGCCGGCCAACAAGCCCGCACCTCAGTTCCCACCTTTCTTTCACCTGAGTGCCTTGCTTGCAAGAATGGCTGTGAATGCAGTTGTTTTTATGGTGGTCCCCTACCTTCTTCAGGTTGTGGCCCTCCTCTGCTGCAGTCTTGTGTATGCGTGAGGTGATGGCCCCACCACCACTCGAGAAACGCAAGAGGAAGGTTGTGACTTTGGAGAAGAAACGTGAGATATTGGGCAAGGTTGATGCGCGCTGGACCACAGGATGCATACTTCGCGAATATGATCTAGCTCGTTCAACATTGTTTGATTTCAAGAAGTCACACGACAAGCTTATGCAGTAAGGACAGGACTTCAGCAAGAGCACACGTAGGGATGACAGAAAGGTAATGGCAAAGGCCCGGCACGCAATTATTGACTGGTCGACACTGATGTGTTTTGCCAGCAACGTGGTGCCGGTTTGCTCGTGTGACCAAGGTAAAGGCTGCTGCCAAGAAGTTTGCAAGCCTGCTCAATGTTCACAACTTCAAGGCATCCAAGGGATGGCTCTTTTGCTTCAAGCTTCGTCATGGACTGACTGGCTGTAAGGCTCACGGCGAGGCCTCAGAGGAAGGACACCCATTTTGCCAGAAAGTGCAGTGCCTGATCAAGGACAAGGGCCTTCCCTTGGTCAAGTCTATAATGCTGACAAAACTGGACTGTTCTACCGCTCCTTGCCCACCAACACCCTGGCTGCTGAAAGGGAGAAGACTGTGCCTGGTCAGAAGTTGTCCAAACAACATATCTCTGTTTTGTGCTGTGCCAATGCTAATGGACACACCGCCTCAAACCCGTTGTTGTTAGGCGTGCAAAACATACCATGTTGTCTGCATGGGTTGATGGACAGCCTGCCTGTTGTGTGGTATCATTCTGTGAAGGCCTTGTTTACTGCTAAGATCTTCAGAGATTGGTTCCACAGACACTTGATCAAGGAAGTTATCCATTATCAAACAGAGGTCCTTGGTATTGCTCGCAACCAGATGAAGGTACTCCTGCTCCTGGACAATGCTCCCATGCATCTGTCTGAGAAGGATTTGGTTGCTTATGACAAATGGATTAGGTGCATGTTTCTGCCACCCAATACGACTGTTTTGATTCAACCAATGGACCAGGATGTTACTGTGGCTGCCAAGAGACTATCACCAGAGGTTCCTAAACGAGGTGATGGTGGTGCTGGAGGACCAGGACGTGGCTGAGGGCACACGTGGGAAGCAGACCTTGCAAAATCTTCAGCATTACGACCTGGAGTCTGCAGTGTTCAACGGGCATATGCGTGGAAGGAAGTTTCCATGAAAACCTTGAAAGCAGTTGGTCTCGTCTGCTCCTGGGAATTGAAGCCGAGCACAACTTCGAGGGATCTGATGTGGATGATTTCCACAGCCGCCTTAGAACAGCAGGAGAGCGCATGGACATCGATGACATGAGGGATTGGCTGGAAGATAACGGTGGCGATCCTGGTTATCAGACCATGTCTGATGAGATCACCACTGCTGCCTCAGCAGGCATGGAAGAGGACAGCAAGACAAGAGAACAAGGATGAGGGCCCTGACTCGCAGCCTTCTGCAAGTCCTTCACTCCATCATCTCTGTGTTCTCCGTGGTTTTCTGGAGGGGTAGGTGGAGTATGCTCAGCACCTGCACTGTGACAGGAGTTGGTACCGCTCAGCCTGGCGATGGAGCGGCAGGCAGTCCAGGATGCTGTCAACCTCCAGTAGAACTGTCAGTCCTACCATCAGACCACGAATGACTCCTTCTTCAAGCCTGCAACCCCAAGTGCCTGCTAATTCTCACCACCACCACCACCACCACCACTGGATCGTTTCCTGCCTTCATCATCAGACCCGTAACCAAGAATGTCGATAGTAGTTGAGTTTCCGTTGGACGTAAGTTTGTGGTTGTCTTCGGAGTATCCTGAGGTGGATTGGCCACCATCACCGCACCACAAGTCACCGGTCATCACTCAGCTCCAGCAGGTTTAGGAGGAGGAGTTCTTGGACATTTGCTAGGCACAAATGGTTGCCACTAAACCACATGGGACAACTCTACACCTGCTGGAGTTGTTAAGAAGCCTGTCTGCGGTGCACTCGGTGGTAAGCACCCCAATTGAATGTTTTTTTGGCAGGTAATGTTAGGTTTTTCATAGCTTCCTTAGTGTAAAAATTTATTTAGGATATTCCCAAGCATGTTTTCATGTCAAAAAATGGTAGAAGGACCTGAAAACAGTCCCAAAAATAGGAGTAGTACTGTACACAGTGGATAGGAAGTTTTTTTTTTTTTCATGGTTTTTTGGTGTTGAAAATTACAGTCAGGGCAGTGGATGCTGCAGTGGCCCTAATAAGACAAGGCAGTGTGGGGAAATTCCCTGTCTGTTGTTTGCAGATGATATTTTGTCGTAAAGTGAAGACGAAGGGGAGCTGCAAGGCTTAGTGAATGAGTTTGGGAGTGTGTAAGAAATGGAATCTAAAGATGAATGTAGGGAAAGGTCAAGTTATGGTCTTCAAAATGAAGTCACTGAATGTACAGTGAGGATGGATGAGGAGGAAATGGAAAATGTGAGTGTGTTTAAGTACCTGGGTAGTGTGATGAGTATAGATGGAAGTTTAGAGGGTGAAGTGCTTTTTTTTTCATGGTTTTCTTGGTGTTGAAAATTATAGGCAGGGCAGTGGATGCTGGATAGAAGTTTAAAGGGTGAAGTGCTTGAAAGAGTACAACAAGGAAGCAGTGATAAGAAACAAGGAAGTGAAAATGGAACTGCATGACAGTATTGTGATACCAACTCTAATGCATGGAAGCTTGGACCTTGTTGAAGGGAGCAGTCAAGAGTGAGGGCTGTGGAAATGAGTTATCTGAGAGGACCATGTGGGGTCACAAGGAGAGACAGACTGACAAATAAGGAAGTGAAGGAGCATTGTGGTGTGGATGTGGATGTGATAGGAAGCGTTAGGAGAAACTAACTGAGGTGGTTTGGCCATGTGGAGAGGATGAAGAGTGAGAGACAAGGTGGAAGGGGGGGGGGAGAGGAGAGGCCAAGGATGAGATGGAGTAGAGAGGTATATGAGAGGGGGGTGTGAGCTGGTAGCAGGGTGGTAAAACGGAAGGGAACAGGGCGACATGGAGGTGATTTGTTTGTGGCCACCCCTTATGGGATTAAGGCATCTGGCAAGAGATAGATACAGATATAAGCCTGTCAAGGTGTGTTAGCGATCTAAAGGGGAAACATCTGCTAACAGAAGCAAGTTTTTGCACTGAATCCTAATTTCTCATTAACCTTTTGAGATACCGACGACGCATTTTCGTGGCATCATACATCCAAATGTTGACTCGAATTCGAGTCATACGAAACAATATCTTTTTCTTTGAATGTTTTCCATCCCCTATCTGGGTTTGTTCCACATATACTATCCTGTTTGTCCTTCTCCAACTATTTGTTTTTACAGTGACGAGTATATCAGATACGTATGCATAATTAATAGGTTTTTACCATGAATATCAGTATTACCAGCATGGATATTTGCCTGCGTGACAGCGAGAGCATGATGCTGATGCGCCCCCCGGAAGTATAACTTTTCCTTCGGTGTATCTCAGGGATAAATAGCATAAAATGCCGTGACCTATATATCAGTGGATAGGATATTTACTGTAGACTGACATGGTGCAATTAGAATTCATGTGAATCTAAAACCTATTTTTTAGCATATAATTTTCTACGGAAGGGTAAGCGATTTTTCCTTATCAGCTACCTTCAACTCATCCTATTGGCCTTTCATATATTGTTTTAATCTATTTCAATTATACTAGCATAAAGAGCATCTATTCAGCTTTACAATGACACCAAACTTATTACTTTACCCTGAATAGTAAGCGTGTAGGAAGCGTTTATGTAAAGCTACTTCGCTTTTCTCTGTGAAAACTAACATAAATTGCCATAACCTATAAATCAATAGAAAGGGAATTTACTGTACGGTACAGTAAGACTTCACTATAACGGACTAATTGGGGCTCAGGCCAGTCCGAAATATGCGATTTTCCGATAAAAGCGACATCCAGACTTACCCCTGCTAATCCGGATTTTTTCCGATATATCAGACATTAGTCCGGATTGCATGAGGGGTTTTCACCACCATTGCAGTATTGTACTGTGTTATACCTTCACTACATTAATCAAATGGTATAATAATACTGTACTGTGCACTGAAAAACATGTCTTTTACTTGTCTTATTGTGGTGAACATAGCTGAAGTTGTCAGGCAGTCCAGACTGCTTTATGGCTATGTCGGACTTTTTCCGATATATAGGAGTTTAGTCCGGTAGCTCCTCGAGTCCGATAAAAGCGAATTCCGGTCTACTGAAGTCCGTTATATCGAGGTTTTACTGTATACTGAAATGGTTTGATCGAATTTTATGTAATGCTAATACTTTTTTTTTACAAATATTTTTCTTCAGAAGAGTGAGCAATTTTTCCTTTCCAGCTAACTTCTACTCGTCCTATTGGCCTTTTAGCTATTGTATTTACCATTTTCAACCATACTATGACAAAGAGCAACTATTCAGCTTTAAAACGGTACCATATTCATTAGTCTACCATAAAAAGTGTACAGTGGCCAATTAAGTACAAATATTGCAACACGACAGCGTGCTGTATGTGCGCCCGGCTGCAGCTCGCACAGACACAATCGGCGGAGGGCCTAAAATCTCAAAGGGTTAAAGTGCAGCTTCAGCACCGATTCGGTAAATGACCACTGGAAGGAATCAGAATTTTCAGAGAGAGAATGCGAAAGAAGATGGAATTATCAGACTTGCCTAAAAGATGAACTGAGTGACATGAGCATAATCTGTGCATAATGTATATTTCAAAGAAGTTTTTTTGATTACATGTATCTACGGGTCTTCCACTTTATACATGAGGTTGAGAAAAAATGCAGCCCTCCAATTCTATAGAAAAACAGCTGGCTAAATATGGTTGTTGGTTAGATATGGATTTGAAAAACGTTTTATTGACGTATCTATGGACCCTCCACTTCATTCAAGAATAAACGCAGCCCTCCAATTGTTAAAACAGCGAGCTAAATATGGTTGTTGGTTGGAAACTGATCTGTCTGCATTAAATGAAAACATTCCTGTTCTTGCTACATGCAAGGGAGTGAAATAAGCTATATACCTGTTTATATCTAGTCAAACTGAAATAAGATTATCAAATGTGATCATTCTTCTCCTTGAATGCCCCCCTCCCCCCAACACACACCATTTAACAGTCCCAGACTGCTGGTACCAATCTTACAACTGGATTTTGGTAAATTGCCAACCTGCTAGACAGAGTTTGCCTACCACGTAACAGCATGAAACCTTTTCAGAAATTATTGCAGCTGTCACAGAAGATGGTAACATCATGACAGCCAATGCCCAAAAAGTGATTACAGAAATCTGTACACCTCACACTCATCAATTACCAAATGATATACCAGGTATGTATCAAAGGGAGCATTTGTTTATCATAGTTATGCTCTGTGGTATTTTTTGGGAATTATCCAGTAAACACTGCCTCTGAGCTAGGCTGGAATGGTTTAAGTTAGGTTTTTACTGGTGGAAATGCATTTCAAGTTTCGATGACTTAGGCTGAAATGGTTAGATTAGGTTTTTACTGTTAGAAATGTGTTTTAAGTTTCATTACATTCTGTAGCTACTGCTGTTCTTAAAAAAAAGATGTCTAATCATAACAATGTTACTTAGAAAAAGCTATAAGGACTCTAACTGAACCTAAAATACTGAGCCAATTAACAGACTTGGCAATCCTAACCTACTTGGTTTGCAATTAGGCATTTAGTAAGTTTTCTATTTTTCTAGACAACTGACTTATCGTACTGAAACCTGAAAAAAAACAATCTGGAAACCCAGTGCCTTGGTCCTCGCCCTGGTATTATGTTAGCTCCACTGGACTTTGAAACAAATGAATTACACTATGATGAAAACCCACCACATGTTTTCTTACATTTATGAATGGGAGCTCTACGATTTTGCCCTAAGTATTATATGGGAAAGAGTAGGCCTACCATTAGATTTATATAGGAACTAGCCAAGGTGGTGAAAGTTGTTGAAAGGGCTTTATTTACCCAGTAAAATAAGAGTCATCACCAGGTACGCCATCAAAAACTGAACTTTTCTTTAAACACGATACCATTCGCAAATGCATCATAACCATGGTATTAACCCTTTTACATCAGGTGGCACGTCGATGTGCCACTAAGGAAATATCTGTAGCCAACGGGTGGCATGTATACACATTCTAAACTTTTTATATTTGCACACCAATGCTGGAGGCCCAATAGGTTCAGTATCTCGAGGTGGCAAGCCTGAGGAACTGTCATCATAGGAGGACTATTTTATTGTCTACTATTTTCGTCACGTACCAAAAGTATGTCGAGTGTGCGGTACGAGATGTTTCACTGCCATGGCAGCTTCCTTGGATCTGATCGAGGCGGTTTGATCACTCAATTATGTTGTCACATGAGGGGAAAAAAAAAAACTTGGAGTTTATCATCATACCAAATGGCATACATCTGGCAGTGGAGGAGCTCTAATACCACAGGTTTTGACAGCTCACCACATCATTTTTTTTTTTTTCATTATGTTAGACACCATTTTATTCAGGAAATTATGGTCTATTTTTTGGCGTGGAATATTTTATCAAAACACATCTTTACATATCTCAAAACTCCAATGTGGGAGACATCTAGCCAATACAAAACACCCAAAAGAAAGAGTTAATACCTAAAAACCTATCCCTATCTCTAGGTTTGTATTAACTTTTTTTTGTAGGTACTAACTCCATTTACACCTGACTTTCAGGACATGCACTTTTTTTTTTCCAGCCAATTAGAGAGGACTTGATTATATTAGCCAATGATGTTGAACCATCTGAAAATAGCCACCACTGAGGACGGATTGGTTAGGTTTGTGTCGCTTGTTATTGTGATATTAAGTTAGTGTTAATTCTTATTCAAAATTTTTTTGTTTTGCTGTTTTGGATAATTTTACCTTCAATCTTGTTGAATTTGCTATATTCAGGAGAAATGGGCACAAGGAGGCATTTCTGACAAAAATGAACGACAAAATCATTCAAAACACGTAAGAAAAAGTTGTTGCCGAACATTAGGGGTACAGTGTCTAACGTTACTTGTAAAATTTTACCACTGAAAGTATACCCCTACCGTACCGGTTACCGTATGGCTTCAACACTTTCCAAATATTCACTAGTCACGAAGGTCATTATTCACACAATATCTATATGTAAGAATGTCATCAATCAATTTTCTTAAGTCTGGTACTGAAACTTACGTCTTAGCATTTGAAAATCACATCAAGTACCCACCTTGAAACTGCATCGCAGATTTGATCCCTTGGCTTTGCAAGACTTCGTGGAATTCTCCGGCTGAGTACTGTACCGCACCATCGTGCCTCTGTAAAGGACGGAAGAATTTTGATCCTAAGAAGCGTGTTCACTGCTCAAAGACCCATCCCTCGAGTGAGCATGTCCACCTTCAGATGTAAACACCAACATCTAACTTCCATTACATCCATAAGTATGCATTTAATTTCACTGGTTATCAATTAAAAGCATGCATGCTTTATCGGAGACCAACTCAAAGCTAAAATCAGTGCAACGTATACACTGGTAAGGCAGATAGACGGCGATAATTATTCTCACCAACCACTCACCAACTCAAGACCCGATAGCCAATGTCGTAAGGACAGCAACGCCGTCTGATGGTAAGCGGACACACTGACTTTACATGCCCGCGAGTTTTAAATTTAACAAACCCCACAGCTTCAGTGACAGATTTGAATTTCTATGTAATTCTGTATATCTACACTGTGATGTTATCCACCAAGGTTAGAATAGATACAGAAATAAAGATGATAACTAGCGTACAATTAGCATCCCCGAAAGAAAGGTGATGATCTTAAGAACAGAAGAGAGGCTAACTCTTACATTGTTTAAATTGTCTGCTGGTTAATCAGCCCAACCCTAATTCGAGGTGCATTTTTTTTTTATTATAGAACTGTGAAAGGAAAAAGAGACTGTCTTAGTGAAACCTGAAAAGAAAAAAGAATGAATTAGAAACTAGGACATATTTTTATATATATAACCTTACCTGCCATATGCCTATGTAGCCTACAGCTACTTAAAATTCTCATTGGAAGGGGCAGCAACTATATCCCTAGGTAGCTTATTCTCTTCCTCCACTACTCTATTGTCAAACCAATTTCTACCTATCTCTTTACTGGAATGGAATTTATATAGTTTGAAACCTTTTTTTTTTTTTTGTTCTGTCCAGTATTCTCACTTTTATTATGGTACGTTGCAGATATCTCATGTATTTGTCCACTATGCTCATTTTTATTATGTTGCAAATATCTCATGTATTTACTTCATCCACTTAAACACTTCCGTTAAGTCTCCACTTACTCTACGCCTTTCTGTTGAGTGCAGATTTAATACTTCTGACTCTACATATGAAATGTTCTGAATATCATGTTTTTTGTTAGTCTGTCTGTAGATTCTCACAAAAATTTATATCCATTCTGTGGTATGGACACCAAAATTGCTTGGCATAGTCTAAATGTGGCCTTAATAACGCTAGATAAAGTTGTCCAACTGCTCACACTTCCCGAAATAAATCCAGGAGCCTTATTTGATTTCTTTCAATTCACCACTGTCTTGGTTCAAAGTCTTTACGAACCATGATTCCTTGATGTCTCTCGTAATCCAATTTATTAAACCTGTGTCTAGTTCAGTTCAGTTGCTAGGTGGAGGCTTTACTTTTGAATGGTACCTCCTCAACATACTTTGATGATTGTATGCATGTGTTGTCTTGTTGGCCTGGTCTCCCAGTTGGCTGTTCCAGTTTACTCTCTTACCTTGTTGAGCCTTTCCCTCCACACAGAGTATATCCCCTCATTCTTTTCCTTTACTGTCAGACTACTGAATAGGAAATCCCCTACAGTTTTAGTTTTATTCTCTATATATGGCCTTTGAAAGTCTCATATTTTCTTCCCATTTTCTGCCAGTGCGTCACTTTCTAACAAAAAATAAAATGTCCTCTTACTCCTCCCCATATAGCTCACAATTTCCTTCTCCTATCCATTTCACTCTTTTCTCTCTCAACGGTAGACTTCCATTTTTGCTCTGAACATTATTGTTGACTACCTATTATAGGTATTATACCAGTTTTCCATCCTAATCTCCTTTTCAGTCTCCTAGTATTTTTTTTTCTCACTTCTCTTTTGCATCTTGAGTCTCATTTCCTCACTAATTCTTTTCTATCTATCTATAGCCTGATGCCCTAATCCCGCAAAGGGTGGCCTCAGACAAAATGCCTCCAAGTCGCTCTGTCACCCACCATTTGCCTACCCTCTCCCCAGCTCACTCCCCCCTCCTTCATATACCTCTCAACTCCATCCCTCCATCTCATCCTCAGTCTTCCCCTCCCTCTCCCTCCCTTCACCCCACCTACATACACCCTCTTAGCCAGTCTTTCATTCTCCATTCTCTTCACATGTCCAAACCACCTCAGTGTATTTCTCCTAATCTTCTCAACCACATCCACATCCACCCCACAATGTTCCTTCACTTCTTCATTCGTCAACCTGTCCCTCCATGTCACTCCACATGCTCCTCTCAGGTAACTCATTTCCTTTTCTTTCACTCTTTACTTGTTACCCTCTAGCAAGGTCCATGCCTTGCTTCCATATATCAGGGTAGGGATCACGACACTATCATGCAGTGACTTCTTGACTTCCATACTCACCTCCCTATTTCTCATCACTGCTTTCAGTGAACCAACAACCTGCCTTCCCTGCTGTACCCTTTCAAGTATTTCATCCCCCAAACTTCCATCCTTACTCATCACACTGCCCAAGTACTTGAATGCACTCACATTCTCCATATCCTCACCATCCAACCTCACTGTGCATTCTGTGACTTTATTCCTCTCAAACATAACTTTACTCTTGTTTACATTGACTTTCAGATTCCTCTTTCTACATACTGTCCCAGATTCATTCACCAATCCTTGCAACTCCCATTCATCATCACTCAACAATACTGTATCATCAGCAAACAACAACACTGGAATCTTCCACATCTCACCCTCATTCATTAGAGCCACCCCTACATCCACTGCCCTTCCTTGCACCTCCTTTACAACCCCATCCATGTACAGTATATATTAAACAGCCATGGAGACATCACACAACCCTGTTTCAGTCCCACATTCAGATCAAAGAACTCACTCAGCTCACCATCCACTCGCACAGTAGCCCTAGCTCCTTCATACATACTCTTCACAGCACTCAACAATTTCCACTCCACTCCATATATTCTTAATACCTTCCACATACCTTGCCTATCTATTCTGTCATAAGCTTTCTCCATGTCCATGAAGGCAGTATACATTTTCTTTCCTTTCTCTAGATACTTCTCCACTAAACATCTTAGAACAAATATCAGATCTACACACCCTTTTCCCTTCCTAAATCCCCCTTGTTGTTCTCCAACTAACTCCTGTTATATGCCTAACCCTATCAATAAGTATTCTACCATATATTTTTCCAGTCACACTAAGAAGGCAAATACCCCTATGGTTACCACATACTTCTCTTTCCCCTTTTCCTTCATATAAAAGAACAATTATACCTGATTTCCAGTCCTCTGGAACCTTCCCTCTTCCCAAGCCAAACACACAACTTCCATATCCACTCCACAACAATCTCACCCCTATACTTCAGCATTTCACCACTCACACAATCAATTCCTGGGGCCTTTCCCATCTTGATCTTCTTCATTGCTTCCATTACTTCTACCCTACGGATCTCTTCCTCCCTCCTCTCACCTCTTCTTCTCCCAGCCATTCCCCAACCATTTACACTCGCAATGCTCTCACTCTCTACGTTCAACAAATCCTCAAAGTGCTCCTTCCATCTCCTCAATTTCCCTCTCTTCTCCACCAGCAATCTATTATTCCCATCTTTCACTCCCCTACTATATCCCCTTTCACACCATCTTACTTTCTTTGCCTCCTTCCAAAACAATTTCTTATTCTCCCTCCATTTTACATTCAGATTTTTTTATATCCTGTTTATTTTCCACATTGAAGTGTATGGTTCTTGCTTTCATCTATGCTTTTCTCTTCATCCACCATTTATCATTCTATCTTCCCTCATATTTCTGAGTCTTTCTTTCAACAACTAATTTTCTCCCTAAGTGATGCCAGTAATTTACTGCACCTTCCCAGCTGCTGTACAACTGTTGTCTTTATGTCAGAGCCTCCTATTTCACCTCTCAGTGCACAGTTTGCCGTATATTTTGGTGCACCCAGTGTTCCTCTATATAGGCCCTACTCTGTTTTCTGCTTTTTGCACTCCCCTTAAATCATCTTCACTGAATGATACTACTGTACATTTGTTCCCTATAAGATGGTAAAATTACAATTTTCCAAAAAGTTTTGCCAACTAATTACAACCTTCCTACCTAACTGAATACTGTACTGTGTATCACATTTGCTGCTTTTTGGAGCTCGTGTGTGTGTGCCTTTTAAATAATTTTCTCTTATTTTCTACCTTTATTGCTTAATGCCTGATATGGTTGCCCACGTTTACTTCATTTACGTTCTCTAATTGTTCTTTCATATTAAAGATTATAATACTGTACTGCTTTTCACTTTATTAGCTTTCTGAACCATTTTTGCCATTACCAGTCTGTTGTCTGTAAAAAACAGGGTTGCCACAGATGTTCATTTTTAAATCCTTCTCTTTCTCTTCCAGTTCCTTCATTATAATGTATGTTATTAGCTTGAACAGTGTTGTGGATCCTGTATGTTCCTGCTCTTTTCCACTTATTTCCATTTCTATTTATTTCCTATCTCCCAAATCCATTACTGTTCCATCTCTACTATACAAGTACAGTTCTACTGCCACTTCAGTCATTTAGATCGATCAACTTCTCTCTTTACTGAGTTGTATGCCTTACTGAAGTCCACTGATGTTACCACCAATGGATTTTTCATCATCTAGCTCTGCTCAACACAGAACTGCAAGATAAGCAGGTTATCTTCAGTATTACCTCCCTTTGTGAAACTAGCATGTGTTTCTATGACTTTTTCATTACTTATTAAATGTTTTTCTAAGTTGTCTTTTACCATCATCCTGAATGACACACTGGTCAGTGCTATAGGTCCTTTGCTGCTGGTTTCTTAATTTTTGGTGCTAATTTTGTTCAGAATACCAGATCCATAACACCTATTTCTTGCGCCTGTTCCTGTCAAATAACCCAGGTCAGTACAGGACAGAGGTACTGTCACCACTAGGATCCCCCAACCACAATCTCATCACAACCTAATTCATCAGTTGCTCCAAACCATCCCAATCTGAACCAGTCAGATAGCACTTTGATAGGGGAGACTGGGATGTATTTAGAAATTATCTAGGATTGACTCTATCAGATATGTTTATGTGAAGCTACAGAATGTGGTGAATGTTTTTGGTGTATCAGATAGAGCCAGGATTCTGGGGGCTTTTGAATGATGAGTGAATGGAAGCATGGCCCATTGGAGTGGGTGGACTTAGGCTGTCTGGACGGTCCTACTCCTCAACCTGCCCTAGGGTGGGATAGGAGGTCTGGATGATGATGATAATCATACTCCATGGTAGTCTTTCTTTTCCACTGATATCAGTTTTATCTAGTCCCATATAAATGGCTTAATACAACCTAGTGTGGAATAGTTCATACCCTGACAACAATTTACTAAAGATTGTACTCCCCAAAATGTTCAGCAGCAATTGTACCATAGCAACAACTCAAAAAACTTCAGTATATAACTTACTTGAATTAAAAAACTACCAAATCGCTCAATAACTTTCAGTTACTAGAAAGCACGCAAGAGCAGTAATAAATCTTGACAAATCAGATGTTCTTTACAGCCAAGCATCCAAACTATTAATTAATCCTAAAGACAACAGAATATTTTGATCTACTTTCATTTCTTTCATTAGTAACTTTAACAAGTCATCACCCATTATCCCACTAAAATCTTCAGATGGAAACATTGTAAATGAACCTCATGGAAAGCTAACATTCGTGCCAGTACATTTGAAATTCTACCTTAGAGGAAGTCAGTCAGAAATTTTCTGTACTTGAACCTGACACTCCCAAAATTGCTCCACTAATGATACAGACTAGATATGTAAAATGTACCCTAGAAAATTTACCAACCAACAAAGCTCCAGGTCCAGATGGAATTCCTCCAGCAGTTTTGAGAAAGTATTCTCTAGAACTTATTCATCCATCCATCCATCATCCAATCCTATGTCGCCCCACAGAGAAGCGTAGGAACTAAATTATTCTGACAGTGCATACATATCATACTTTTTCATTCCCCAGTTCTTGGAAAGAAGTCAATATCCACCCAATTCTAAAGAAAGGAAGTTCCTCTGATCCCACTAATTACAGACCAATGGCTGTCACATCTTCTCTTGGTAAAGTATATGAGATTGTCATTAACTGGTTTTGTGCCATGTCCATATACAGTATATATGGACAAACCAGTAGTGTAAAAATTGTCGTGTCCGTATACATACAGAGTAACTTATAGTACCCTAAATTGCAGAGTCCTTATGTATATGGACGCGGTTTTCCTCACATATTCATGAAATTATTTGAGTCTGCCCTTATTGTGTGACAGAAAATGAGATGACGGACACCCCCTCCTCCCCTCCCATGCCTTATACCAATATAATATAAAAAGAAAGTGAATGTGCACAGAACCCCAATGTCGCATCATCATACTTTTGACTGTGGCAGCATTACATACACCAGGTTGCATTTCCATGCTACAAATACTCCATGTATCCACCCATTCCACACCAAAATGGACTATCCATCCACATCAGCCACTGACAGTATCTGAAAGTAGCCATCTGATGCAAATCTGGGTCATGCTGCACGGCCAAATATATTCTGCTTACTCCCAACTTCCAGTTGAAGTTGGAGAACTTCTAAATGATGAACTGATCATGATGCATAAATAGCATATATAATGAAAGTAATATAAGTAAATGTAAGCAAATAAAAGTAAATCATAAAGACAAGTAATGTAAGGAAAATAATGTAAGAAACGAGGTATTTACTGTAACTAATGCGACTGTTTGCAGCATGAGTGTTTATTGTGCCTTATGCAAGTGTTTATAGTGCCTTATACCAATCTAATGTTTAAAAAAAAAAAAAAATGCATGTGAATACATGTAAAATTAGCACAGAACCCCAACTTCCTACCATCATAATTTCAACTGAGGCCGCATTACATAAACCAGGTTGCGTTTTCTTACTGCAAGTATATACTACGTGCATCCAGCCACTCCACACCAAATTGGACTGTCTGTCTACATCAGCTGCTGGTGGTATCTGAAAATAGCTATCTGATGCAAATCTGGGCGTGCTGGACCAAAACACCTGTTTTCGGGCAGAAAACAGCCGAAGTGAGCACTTTTACTATCACTGGGCTTATTTAGATCACTTTTCAGGTCTGTTCATGATAAAAGAAAGTTGACAATGGCCGGCATTCTAGGTAATTTTGCTGCCCAGACCATCGGCACTCTAGGCACGAAAGTCGACAGAGGTTCTGACACTGAGCGGGATAATAAGCACATTGTTAAATATCTTGAATCCAACAACTTAATTAGTGACAGACAGTATGGTTTTCACCATGAAAGATCCACTGTTGCTCAATCTCTTTACCCATACCACCCAAAAGACAATTATTGACCAACATGGTGAAACCCATGCAGTAGCCCTTGAAATTTCTAAAGCCCTTGACAGAGTATGGTACTGGTCCCTGCTATCCAAATTCCCTTGTTATGGCCTATATCTCAGCATCAGAAATATACGAGTCAAGATAGATGATGTGTATTTCAATTTCCACTCATTTAATGCAAGTGTGCCACATGGATCAGTCCTGGCTTCAACCCTGTCCCTCATTCATATTAATGATCTTTTGTCTGTTGTCCATAATCCCATTCACTCATATGCAAATACGTCATAGCTTCACAGTTCCTTCACGCTGAAACACCCACTCACAAAGTTTGATCTCTCTAACTTCCAACTCAGCACAGCAATCTCCATAAATCAAGACTGAATGGAAACAAAACAATCTTACTTAGTGCTAGGAAAATCAAATATATTCAATTTACTGATAGACAAATACTGTATTGCCTGATTCCAATATTAACTTCAATGCAACCAATATTCCTATTTCTAAAAGTATTGTTCCACTTTACAATACCCTCAGCTGGACTTCTCATGTAGCTAAAACAGCCTCAGAGAAGCTTGGATTGTTATATAAAATCAAGAACTTCGCTGACAAGGCAATTAGCTACAACTTGCAAGAGTCATGTACACTCTCAGCTCTAATACTGTTCACCCTTGTGGAGTGGATGTGGGAAGGATGCACTAAAACAACTGGACAAAATTTCGAACAAAGCTAGAATAATAATAACCCAGCAATTACAAATGATCTTACCCCATAAATAAGACAGAATGTTGCCTCCCTTGCATTATTTTACATACAATATACTCCTATGGCAAATGCTAAGACAAAGTTGCATCCATTGTGCCATCTCTCCATGTCTTACCCCATGCTACGCTGGCATTTGGTAGCACTCATGATCAGACTGTCACACTGCCACATTGCAGAACTTCGGCCTATCAGAATTCACTTATCCACAAACTGCTTCTTGTTGGAACTACCTCCCCAGCTTCAACCTACAGCAGCTCAAGTCCAGCTGTTACAGATTTTTTGAGTAGAGATAATCTGGTGTATGGATTTTTTTTTTTTTACTTTTTCCTTTCTTGCTAAATAAAATAAAGAAAAAAAAAATCTTGTGCAGTGTTTGTAATAAATGGGTGCATAAGAGATGTAGTGGTATTAGACGCAGACTGCAAAATAATGATTTTGTGTGTGCGGTGTGTCGGGGACAGCATGTAGAGATTGACATGAAAAGACTGCTATTGCT
Organism: Birgus latro; assembly: GCA_018397915.1. Taxonomy (NCBI): domain Eukaryota; kingdom Metazoa; phylum Arthropoda; class Malacostraca; order Decapoda; family Coenobitidae; genus Birgus; species Birgus latro. The sequence goes on from JAGKTI010011274.1 coordinate 17,330, forward strand.
GAAGAGTCTTCAGTGTGTGGAGGAGTTTTGTTATTTGGGAAACATGTTATGTGCTGAAGGTGGGGCTGGAGTGAGTTTTGTTATTTGGGGAACATATTATGTGCTGAAGGTGGGGCTGGAACTCTAGTTCTGTGCCTAGGGCATGGAGTGGTTGGAGGAAGCTCTGCCTTTCCTAACACCAAGAGGGTTCTTCCTTCATGCTAAGGGTTCTTTGCATGCAGCATGTGTCAGAAGTGTAATGCTGTATGGTAATGAGACCTGGAGAGTAAAAGAAGAGGATATTCGTTGTCTTAAACGTACAGAAATGACAATGATTGGATGGATGTGTAGTGCTTCCTTGAATGCAAGGCCTGGAGGGCTAGGACTGTGACTGAAGAGCTGAAAGGAAGGATTGGACTGGAACGTATTGATGTGATGAGGAGGGGTAGTCTGAGATGGTTTGGGCATGTTGAGAGGATGGAGGATGACAATTGGGAGTGGAGGGTGAGAAGTGTGAATGTAGGGGTAAGGTTGTGGGGAGGGGGGGGGAGGGGACAAAGTCATTGAGTGTGACCTCAAGGATAAAGGACTGAATAGGGAGACTGCCAAACATTCAGCAGCACGGAGAGACACCATTAAGTGACCAAGGGCGATGAATGCAAGCATGTTGGAACCTTTACAAAAGAAATGAAACAAAACGATCTTGATAAAGTTCCAATTCAGATAATAATAATAATATATACATAAAAATGATGTGGTTTCCTAATGATAATTTTGTAAAAAACAGAACTTGACTGGACCTCCAACTTCTTTTAAGGCTTTTACAATGTTGACTTTCTGCTGCTCCTTGTTTCTTTTTATACACAAGCTCCAGTATTTCATCCTCATGAACAACTACTAACTTTTGTAGAACCTTGACCTGAAAGTGAATAGAGAAGTTCTCCACTGTGATTAGATGCAGCTTGTGTATGGTGCAGCTTGATGGATGTAGGTGGGAATTACTAAAGCTTGAATGGTATGTAAATACACAATAAGTATTGTATGGGCCACTTAGCTAGGCACTCTGTTGATTACTCCTTGTATTTTTCCATACTCCTTTTCACATTGTGGGTTCCATGCTTTTTTCCAGTGTTGTAACTAGAATACATTGTAATGTATGTGAAACTGATGATGATAACCTGTGTATGCTGAATATATCCAACTAAAAAGATACAATTCCAGAGAAGTCATGAATATACAGTAATATTAAAGGCTGGAGCTCTAGAGTCATAAACATAATAATAAAGGCTGGAAGTACAGGACAGCCAGATTAAAAGGTGCATAATCTTTCTTCTTATGAATTCAGAAGTACATGGAAGCCAGATTAAAAAGTGCTTAAAGTTTCTTCTTACAGATTCAGCCATGACCCTTATTAATCTTCCTATGACTCCCATTAACCATTACATGGTCAGATGAACTTTAATACTGGTATCACATTTCACCTGATGCCAAATAATATTCAGCTGTGGATGAGTTAGATGAGATACAGTGTTAGTACTGATACAACAAACTCTCTCATTCTTGTGACAACTCTAGTATTCTATTCCAGCTAATGCCAGATGATTTTATTCAGCTGAGAGTGCATCAAAGGAGCCAGAAATTACTGTAATAAGTTTATTTACAGTATCTGAGTTTTATCAGAATGATGCCCCTAACTGAAAGGTTGCCTCTTACTTTCTTGATATCACTTTGCCTTTGCTATTATCCATTTCCATCCTAGTCACTAACTTCTAACCCTCCTGGATGAGCAAAACTCAAATACTGTACTGTACCCGGTAATAACATGATGACCAACCACGATTACTTCCACAATCTTCCACTGTTGTCGGTTATCCTCATTATGATAAAACAAGTAAACATATACTGTAATTTGTTTTCATGTAGTAAGACTGTAAGGTCAAACACTTATATGTACAAAATATTTAATTTTATTGTATGTGTGTTATATACTATACTATAACACATAAAAAGTCCATTTGTATTCTTAAAAAAATAAATAAATAATAAATCTCATTCCTTATAAGCTGGACATATACAGTACACATAACACATTTCTTCCCAAGTCCAAGACTCCCACAATCATGGGATTTTTCAATAACTGGCATAACCTTTATGGATACACAGGGAAGGGGAATTCTGTACACTACTGTACTTGTTTAAACTGCTGACCATGTATTAGGATAAATGTAATATGATACTGTATAGTGATCCTTTGGTTATGGCACACCTAGTAGTGGTGGTTTTCATTATCACTGTGAGGTGAATATCTTCACTCCTGCCATTATAGAGCATTTTTTTTTCAGCTCAAAAACATCGTTATTGCACACTTGAGTTGTTTTCTGCCAACAGTGATGGTGCAATGTCTATGATTTCTGATGCCTCTGAGAGATTCAAAGATGAGGCCCTTCTCTAGGAGTTACTGGTAATCCCAGATGGTGGAGACCACTAACTCTCCTCTTCTTAGCCTTGGAACTCCTTCAAGCCCATCTCATGTGTCTCTATGGTACATGTATCTTCCTTAGTTTGCCCTTTTCATTACTTTCTAATAACCTGACCATGCCTGTGTGTAACTCTGGTACTTACCATAACAGAATGTACGTATTAATAGGTCTAAATTGTCATCAAAGGGGAAAATTTGGGCTTGCACTTGGGATGCCTAGTACCAATACAAATAAATCTCATAGCTTCTGTGTATTCGTTATCAGGTGCTATGTTCAGTACCAATTATGTGCTATAACCAAAGGATCAGTGTCGTACAAATTATTAAAATAGCTACTGTGAAGTACTGCACTGTAACATAAATTCACCAGACAAAATTGTCTTCAGATTAGAGAAACTTTATGAACCAGCCATGGACATCTTTTTATTTGCATTTCACAACACTGTAACTTCCACAAATACTAAACAGGTACTGCAAGTCTCATGTACAACAGTATATTCATAGCAATTTAAAACAAAGCTAAAACAGCATCTTAAATTTAAAGTTACATTACAGTTTTTCAACAGGTGTCTGATGTCAGTCAAAGGCAGTGGTGTCTGGTTTAGCTCGGTTTTGTATGCGGTGAGCTTTCCATTCTACTATGCAGAAGGTTAGGGTGCCAATGGTAGCAAATACAACCATTATGCCCAAGTGCCAATACAACTGGAATATGCTGGAGTAGAAAAAGCTGGCTGCAGCTGAAAGTGACTGGGTGAATTTGAAGAGTGCAAAGGCTGGACCAGAGTTGTCTTGGTACACACCCCCAAGGATGGAGTAAATTTGGGTGTTGTAGCAGGCATCACCAAAACCAAGAAGGAAGCTGCACAGCATGGCTACTACCTCACTGCAACATGGAAATGACAGTGTCACTTGGCACCATGACAAACAAATGGATAACCTTCTAACAATATCAATACCATCTCACTGCAATGTGAGTATATTACTGGGGCATAATATGCAAAGTTATGTAGAGGTTTATGACATATACTACAGTATTTTGTTGCAAAAGTGCAAAACATGTTCTTTTCCTTGGATTACTGTGAATAAAATTATTCCTGTTATATACTAAACACAAATATAAAGAACCTCATGAGAATGTAAAACAAAAAACTAAAACACAGCAGTACAGGTCTCAGGTCTCCTTCACCATGAATACAGTAATAACAAATGTCACTCAAGGATCACATGAATAGAAAGGAACACAGTTCATTGCCTCAGTACATGGGCTTAATCATCAAGGTAGCTTTTATATCACAGTCTCTCTCTCTCTCTCTCTCAAACAAAACAGCGTATTACTAGAACTCTCTCAAAAAATCAAGACGTATTACAAAAAGGATGGAGTGCTGGACTGAAGAAGTGACTGAATACTGGTATTTGCAATCTGTTGAGATGATGACTATGAGCCATGAACAACAACCCAGATAAGAAGATACAATTTTTTATAGATTACTGGGAAGATCAACAGAATACTGGATGGCTGAAAAAAGGAGGCTGTACTACAAAGTCCTAATTTTGACATATGAACAGACCTGTATGAATGGTTACTTATTAAATTCTCTTATTTTAGCATCACCAATATCTTTCTAATATACACAAGCCTATCTCTTCTTATGTAACAAGAAGGAACCATAGGCTGGATGTCCACAAATAATAACCCATCAAACAAAAGTCAAACATAAGAAAGCTACCAAGATTAGCTCAACTGAAACAACGAGCAACACAGCATTTGCAAAACTGAAGGTTGTACGCAGGAGGAAAAGCAGGAACCTCAAAGGAACATTGTTCCAAAGTTGACCAATTGTGTATATGAAATGATGAGGACACCAGTTAATTTTTGCATCAGTGAACTGGTCAGAACAGGAACAAGAATGAGATGAGAAAGTGTTGGTATGAACTGATGGAACAATGTGGAAGATGAAACAGGCTGAAAATAGTTAAAAGTGGGAAGCTGATAAAATGAAAAGCCTTTTAATATCCCCTGTTAGAGGAAAAATCCCCTTACAAATGAAAGCTGCTGTCCAAACAGAGGTGAATAAGACCCATGTACAACTGTCTGTCAATCTATGGTTAGATGATTTAATCTCGGAGGGAGTGACCATGAATGAATCACCTCCACGTAGCCTTGTCCCACATCATCAGACTGCCCATCATCCAGTTCATACCACAATTAAACATATACTTTTCCACTCTGCTCCTCCATCTCATTTTCAGTCTCCCTCACCCTGATTCTCCATTTCATCCCCAGTCTCCCTCTCCCTCACCCACTCTTCCTATCCAACTCACCCACATACATTCTCCTAATCATATGGAATTTGCTTCCAAATAGTTGAATCTAAAATTTTGAAGGCTTGATTGATACAGCCTACTTCACTGGTTATGCTGTCTGGTTTTCCTACTTTTGAGTTTCTCTTTAGGACTGTAGATCCTGATTAACATCATCCCATGAGTGGAAGCGACCTGTTAGCATTAAAATGGCATATATGGAGACTATTTTGTTCAAGAATCTTAACTGACTTTCAGTGCAAAATCTGATTAATGTGAAGCTCAATGAAATTCAATGAAAGAGTAAAGAGTATTAGTTATGTTTTCTTATTACTGTATTCTACTGTTCTATAAACATTAAATCTGCCAAGAACTAAATCTCAGTGGCATTATAAGAGTACAATACGTATCTATGTACTGCCAGATGCATTAATCCTGTAAGGGGTAGCCACAAACAAATTGCCTCCGTTTCGTCCTGTCCCCTGCCACATCACTGCCCTCTCCCCAGCTCACACACCCCTCTCTTATATACCTCTCCACTCCTTTCCTCAATCTCATCCTAGGCCTCCCTCTCACTCTCCATCCTCTCCACATGGCCAAATGACCATAATGTACAGCATTTCTCCTAACACTTTCTATCACATCCACTTCTACACCACAATGGCCCTTCACTTCCTCATTTGTCAGACAGTCTCTCCATGTAACTCCATATGCTCCTCTCAGATAATTCATTTCCACTGCTCTCACTCTTGACTTGTGTCCTTCCAACAAGGTTCAGGCTTGACTCTCATACATTAGAGTTGGTATCACAATACTTTCATGAATGACTTTTTTACTTCCATGCTCACATCTCTATTTCTTCTCACTGCTCTCAAAGAACCAGCAACCTTTCTTCTTTGCTGTACCCTTTCAAGTGCTTCATCCTCCAAATTTCCATCTTTACTCATTACACTACCCAAGTACTTAAATGCACTCACATTATCCATCTTCTCATCATCCAACTTCACTTTACAATCAGTACAGTAATCTCTACTTTCCGGACAACCACCATCCGGTTATCTCACTGTTCGCCCATCACAGGCTAATGTTCAAAACCCAAAAATGCCAAGAAATTGCAAAAAAAAAGAAAAAAAAAAAAAAAAAAATCCAATTTTTTAAAACCCGTAAGTTTGAATTTGGTGTGAGGCACCGAATGGCCTTGTTTACATTCATATTCCCACTGTCTCCCCCTCCCGCCACTCTGACAGTTGCCTCTGAACTGCCCTGAGTTTTTGTTTAAACAATCATAATTCACAGTGCTAAGGATTAAGTGCAGTTCAACACTGGATTACTGTACATGCTTCAAGAGCATTTTCACCACTGTCAGAGCTTTAGAGGTGGGGTAAACAGCCACCACGGACATGTAAGTACACTGTCAGCTGCCAAATATTTTCCATAATCACTTCTAAATCCTCATTCTCTGGTTACATTTTATTTACTTCATGCTTTGTGTCCCATATTTGAGTGCACAGGCTGTGAAAGAGGTGATTTTCTCAGTGATTACCATGTCTCTTACTTACATTCACTATCTAGTCAACTGGTGAACATTTTTGCTCTACTAACCCCTAAATCATAATTTTCTGGTAACAATTTATTTATTTCATGCTTTGTAGCCCATATTTTAGTGCATAAGATGTGAGAAAGAGTGATTTTCTTAGTGGTTGCCATGTCCGATACTTACACTATGCTGTCAGCTTGTGAACACCTCTGCCTTACTTTCCTCAAAATCATCATTTTTTGGTTAAAATTCAATTAATTCATGCTTTGTGTCCATTATTACGTGAATGGGGTCTTAAATAAGTGCTATGCATGTCTGGTAGGGAGGTAGGTAGGTAGTTTTCTGATTTAGGTTAGGTTAGGTTACGGTCGGGAATGTGGTGCTGGAGCTTCAGGGCCACTATCCGGACAAGACCACTTTCCGGTCATGCCTTTGGCTCTATTACGTCGGATAGTGGGAAGATTACTAATTTCATTTCTCTCGAAGACCATAACTTTACTCTTCCCTACATCCACCTTTAGATCCCATTTGTTACACACTCTCCCAGACTCATTCACCAAGCCTTGCAGTTCCCCTCTGTCTTCACTTAACAGTACAGTATCATCTCCAAACAACAGTACGGGAAGTTTCCAAACGCTGCCCTCTCTCATTAGGACTGCACCAACATCCACTGTCCTACTTTGTATCCCTTTTATAACCCCCATCCATATACAGATTGAACAACCATGGAGACATGACACATCCCTGTTTCAATCCAACTTCCAAACAGAAAAATTTCATTCACTTCACTATCCACACGCACTGCAGTCTTTAGCATGCTCATACATACTCTTCATGGCATTCAACAACTTGCCATTTACACCATATATTATTATTTTCCACATTCCTTGTCTATCCACTCTGTCATATGTTTTCTCCAAATCCACAAAGGCCACATAGAACTTTTTCCCTTCTCTGGAAACTTTTCCAAATAAAGATCCATGGATGAATATCTGATCTACACAACCTCTCCCCTTCCTAAAACCTCCCTGTTCTTCTCCAACTAATTCCTCTGTTATTTTCCTACCTCTGTCAAAAAGTATCCTACCATACACTTTTCCTATTACACTCAGAAGACAAATGCCCCTACTATTACCACACACTTCTTTTTCCCCTTTTCCTTTGTACAGGGGAATAATTATACCTGACTTCCAATCCTTCAGGACTCTACCTTCCTCCTGGACCAATCTGTACATCTTCCATATCCATTCTACTACTATCTTTTCCCCCACGCTTCGTCATTTCAACAAACACTTCATAAATTCCTGGGGCTTTCCCCATTTTGACTTTCTTCATTGCTTCCACCACTTCAATCCAACTGAACTCTTCCTCCCTTCTCCTCCAGCCATTCCCCAGCCACTTATATTCACAATACTTTCATTCTCTATGTTTAACAGTTCCTTAAAATGTTCTCTCCATCTGCTTACTTTTTCTCCCTTATCCACTAGCAGTCCACCATTTTTAAATTTCATTCCCCTACTAACTTCTTTATCACCCTGTCTAACTCACTTTACCTCTTTTCAGAACATTTTCTTACATTCCTTCCACACTACACTCAAATTCCTTCCAAATTCCTCATCCACTCTCTTCTTACTCTCTCCTACTAATTTTTTCACCTCTCTCCTCCTCTCTACATATAACTCTCTCTTCTCTCTCAACTTCCTCCATGCCTCTGCCTCCCATTCACTCACTACTGTATATGTTTTCTTCTTTCGCACCACAGCTTGACTCACCTCTTCATTCCACCATGCTCTTCCACGCACCTCCTTTTGTCTTCTTTTCACACAACACACAACCTCACATGCTGCACAGATTTCTTCTGTGAATATCTTGCACACACTTCCACCTCCTCCAAATCATATTTACTCAATCGCTTCTTCACTTCTCTCTTATATTCTGCCTTTTTTTTTTTTTTTCCCCATCCTCTTGCAACCTTTCTACCATGCTTGTGTGGACTACCAGTACTGTACTTCCTCCCGTCCTTCCCTCCTTCTCTTCCTCCATTGCATTTGACGTTTCACTTAAACCCTCACGCAGAAAGTCCACTCCCCCAACCTCTGTATGTTCTTGCATCCATTACGTACCTTCTCATTCTCTCATCCACACATACATAATCAATCATTGCCTTCCATTCATTCAGTTCACCATCCACCCTTCGCAACACTTGCCATGTATACCTGTGGATCATTTTGTGCCTAAATAGGGTATTGGCTATCACCAACCCCCTCCCCCACAATTGCTTACTAGAGCATTGCCATTCTCATCCACTTCTGTAGGCACACCTGACTCACCGACTACTCCATCCACTTTCACATTCCATACTTTTCCGTTCATATCTCCAATCAAAAACACTCCCTCATTCCTTTCAAACTTTTCCATGCACACTTCTACATTTGCCCAGAACTATTCTTTCACTCTGTTTGTACAATCTTGTGTTACACACACACACACACACACACACACACACACACACACACACACACACCGCTCGCTGGAGCAGTGGTAGCGTTCTCGCTTGCCATCTGCTAGACGGGAGTTCACGCCTCACTCAGGTAGCGAAAAGTTTCACTGAAGAAGTGGGTGGTTACTGTCCCCTTGAGCAAGGGGATGGGTGTGTGCATGTGTGAAAGTCACAGCCTTGCCCATAGATCGGACTACATGAGCTCTCAGCTCCCTTCCGGGAGGGTAAAAGCTGACGATCACTACCATCAAGTGATCCTGACCGACCCGGTGAGTTACACACACACACACACACACACACACACACACACACACACACACACAAGGGTCGCAGAGAGAGAGAGACGGAGCTGCTCCTGGATCGAGCGGAAATAATCACTGAACTAGCGGCGAAAAGGAGGTAGCCTATTGTGATTATGTGGTTGAATGCGTGAGTGGTGGTCCCATTGGATATTACAGTAATCCCTCCAATTTAGGGTAATTTTCTAACACATGTACAGCATGATGAAAACAGGTTAGGCATGAAAATCTGTATGGTAACCATACGTTAGGTTAGGTTACCACCAGACATGAAATTAACTGCTTCAACCTTTTTTCTAGCTGTTTTACTTAAGAACCATGCATGGAAAAATTA